>JAVJIF010010360.1:0-118716 GCA_038442645.1 Agave tequilana | reverse complement strand
GCTAAATGACCATTCCGACCACAAAAAGTACATTTATAAATTCTTACATACTTAAGCATAATGAGCATGTGGTTTATGAATATGTGATTTGTGAGCATGAGGTGTTTTAGCATGATTGACATGTGATGTGTTGGTATGATGAACATGTGGAGTTTTGGCATGAGATGTTTTATCATGTTTAGCATGAGTAGTATGCATATGCTTCTTTGAAAACATTTCTTCTAATTTAGTATTATTAAAAGCACATTATTTTAAAATATTTCCAAATCATTTATTCTAGTTTTTAACATGGAAAACTCATTTTCATCAATTTTAGGATATTTAGCTTTACAAGCAACTCTATAGACATCAAAATCTCTTTTTGTTGAAATAAGAATAGAAGATAATTCATCTTTTTCTTTTGAAGAAATGGCAACTTGACTTTTAAGCATTTCATTTTCCTTTTTCAATTTTGAACAATCTTCCTTTTTAGCATCAAAACTTTTGAAAGTTCAATGAAAGCTTGTAATAACAATTCCTTACTTATTTCACTATCATCATCAAGTGGTTGTGTAGTTACCTTAGGTGTGTTTGCCATAAAACACACATTTGCTGTGTCAACTTCATCTTCGGATTCACTTTCCGAATCCCAAGTGGCTTTGTACACCTTCTTTTCAACCGGATTCTTTTGCTTCAAGGAGGAAGAAATCTTTTTCTTGAAACCTGGACAATCGGTCATGATGTGTCCGGATTTTCGACAGTTGTAGCAAATGATCTTTTTCTCCTCCTTCCCTTCCTAACGCCTTCTATAGTTGAGCTTATTCTTGCGGTACATTCTCTTTACATTTCTCACAAGAAGAGATAGCTCCTCATCATCTTCTCATCTTCTTCATCATCATAGTTGGTGGAGGAAGACTTGAAAGCTATAGACTTTTTCTTTTGAGGCGCCGCTTCTTATCTAGCCTTTTCTCCATCTCATGAGTCTTAAGATTTTCAATAAGACTTATGAGCTCCATCTTATTTTTGTCATTCAATTCCTTCAAGGTGGTACCTTTGATTTCCTATGATGAAGGGAGAGCACGAATCACCTTGCACACCTTTTGGTCATTGCTTATTTCATCACCTAGAGAAGCAAGAGCATTCGTGATTTTAGTAAACTTAGTAATCATATCATCAATAGATTCATTTTCTTACATTTTAAAACTTTCATATTGGGAACGCAAGAGATCTATTTTAGCTCTCTTGACTTGTGATGTTCCTTATGAGTGACCAATAAGTGTTGTCAAATCTCATAGGCGGATTTGCAATGGATAACTCGTGTTAAGTCATCCTCATTTAAAGCTAAATGTAGGGCATTTTGAGCCTTTGAATTAGCATCAAATTCCTTGGAGGTAAGTTCGGACCAAGTGTCCTCCTCACCTTCGGGTTTACTAAAAGGCTTGGTCAAAGACTTAGCAACTAGACTACCTAAAGATTGTAGAAAAATGTTCATCCTAACTTTCATATGGGAAAGTTGAGTCCATCAAATTTGGGAGGGGTCTAATGTTATCAGCCATCTTTACTAGTGTATGAATGAAGATATGAAAACAGTGATTAGCAAATTTTAGGATCTCTTTAAGGATGTGAAGCCAAAAAATAGAGTTCTAGCTCTGATACCAATTGAAATCACCTAGAGGGGGTGAATAGGTGATAATGCTAATCAATGCACAAATTTAAAATGAGATGATGCAACGATCACTCAAAGAAAGATTAGAAGCCGAATACCCCGTGAAGGGCTCTGAACTCCTTCCTCGTGATTCCTCTAAATAAGAGTTTGAGGTACGCAATGCAATCTTGTTGTGAGAGTATTGATCCGCAATATAAGAATGAATGAAAAGCAAGTAAATAAAACAAGCAAACCAATCGCAAACACAGAGATTTTGTTTCGAGGTTCGAGCACCCAGCTCTACGTCCCCACCTTCACCCAGAAGGATTTCTGATCCACTAGAATTTCCACAAAGGATTACAACCACTAGGGAGTACCCAACTCCTCAATCGCACTCCTCTAGTCCAGAGGTAGTAAAGCCACAAATACAATAATCACTAGATGATTGAAAGACCACAAACTCTTTCTTGAAAACTTTCTTTACAAAAACCCTAGAGAATAATATATAAGATTGAAGCTCAAGGTTTTGTAAGTGATATAAAATAGAAGAGAGATTTTAAGAACCAAAAACTTTCAGAAAACTTTTAAAAATAATAGCCCAAAACTTAAACAAAGCTCTTTCTCAAGAAAATTCATTTTTTAACTTTTGTTAGTACCAAATAGCTTTTATATGGTTTGTTATCATTAGAACACATAACCCGGGGATTGTAATCTTTGGGCCAACACTGTGGGCCTCAGCTAAGATCTTCTGTCTAATCTCCCCTGAGGCACACAAATTCTGCCCCTGAAATAGAGTGCACCATCAGGATGTATGCAAACATCTGACCTCCGCCTCACTTCCACTTGCTCTCTGAACTTCAGCAATCTGGGATCTTCTCTCTGAGCTTCTCTGATCTCCTCCATCAATGTTGGCTGGATCTGAAATGTCATCAACTGCATGGATCCACTGGCTCTCTGAATCACCATCAAATCTAGCCGCCTCATCTCTTTGAGTAACTCCTCTTGCTGAGTGAGCAACATAACCATGTTGGCTTCAGGTCTTCTACTCAGGGCATCCGGCACAACATTAACCTTGCCAGGATGGTATTGCAGATGTATATCATAATCTGCCATCAACTCAAGCCATCGCCTCTGCCTCATATTCAACTCCTTCTTAGTGAAAATATACTTCACGCTATTGTGATCAGTGTAAGTCAACACTCGGTCACCAAGCAGGTAATGCCTCCATATCTTCAACGCAAAGATCACAGCTGCCAGCTCTAGATCATGCGTTGGGTAATTCTTCTCATGAAGCTTTAACTACCTGGATGCATAAGCCATCACATGTCCATGCTGCATCAATACGCATCCAAGACCCTTCCCTGAGGCATCACTGTACACAACCATTTCTCCTGTCCCTGAGGGTGTCTTCAAGATTGGAGCTGAAATCAACTTATTTTTCAACTCCTCCAAAGTAGACGCACACTCCTTAGTCCATATGTACTTCTCTCCCTTCCTGGTAAGCTTGGTCAAAGGAGCTGCAATCTTCGAGAAGTCCTGCACGAACCTTCGATAATATCTAGCTAGTCCGATGAAGCTCCTGATCTCTGTCACGGACTTCGGAGTCGGCCAACCCTTCACTGCCTGAATCTTGCTGGGATCCACCGAGATTCCTTCCTTAGAGACAACATGGCCCAAGAAGGCTATAGTCTTCAGCCAAAACTCACACTTACTAAGTTTGGCATGAAGCTGCTCAAGTCGGAGAGTCTGTAGCATAATCTTTAGATACTCCGCATGCTCCTCTTCATTCTTAGAATAGACCAAAATATCATCAATAAACACCAATACAAACTTATCCAGATAGGGTGAGAAGATTCTATTCATTAAGTCCATGAAGACTGTTGGGGCATTTGTAACTCCAAAGGGCATAACTAAGAACTCGTAATGACCATAGCGAGTCCTAAACGCCGTCTTCTGGATGTCTTCCTTCTTCACCTTCAACTGATGGTACCCCGACTGCAGATCTAACTTTGAGAACACTTGGGCCCCATGAAGTTGATCAAATAGATCATCAATCCTCGGCAAAGGGTACTTATTCTTGATGGTAACTTTGTTCAACTCTCTGTAATCAATGCACAATCTCTTGCCACCATCCTTCTTGTTTGCCAACAATACTGGTGCTTCCCAAGGTGAAGTACTAGGTCTAATTAGACCCTTGCTGGAATACTCTAACAGTTGCTCCTTCAATATAGCCAATTCAGTTGGCGCCATCCGGTACGGTGCTTTAGAGATGGGAGTCGCTCCTGGAATAAGGTCAATAGAGAACTCCACAACTTTATCAAGTGGAAGTCCTGATATCTCCTCAAATACATCCAGGAATTCATTCCACACTGACACCATCTTTTTCTTATCTTCTGTAGTGGCACAATCCAGTTGATCTTCCTTTCGTAGGGACTTGCGTTCTCCAAAGAACTAAAACTTTGGTTGGTGTGAAATTCTGAAGATCACCTTCTTGTTCCGATAGTCGATCACCGCATGATACTTGCTGAGCCAAGTCATGCCTAGGATCACATCGTACCCTCCAGTGTCCAGTACGAACATGTCGGCTTCTAACTTTCTGCCATATAACTCCACAGTGCACACCTTGCAAATCTTGTTAGTAGTGACTACCCCATTCCCCGTACTAATTTCCTACTGGTCACCCATACATACTAGGGATATAAAATGCAAAGCAGTAAATCTATTGGATATGAAGCAGTGTGATGCACTGGAGTCAAAGAGTGATAAGACTGGAGCTGAGTGGACCAAAATTGTAACTGGCACTACTTCTCCAGATGCCTCAGCTTCCTCTGGTGTCAAGTTGTAAGTCTGGCCTCTCCCGCGGCCTACTCCAGTCCTGGGTCCCCTCTGAGCCTGACCCAGAGTCCGACGTTGGGGAGGAAGTGGAGCTCCTCTGCTTATTGGTCCTGGATTTCTCCTCATCGGTGGTGCTAAAAATGCTGGGGGAGCTGCTCAGCTGGAAGTACTGGGCGTGCCACTCATTCTGGAAGTGCCGGTGGTACTGGAGCTGCATTCCAGGTCTTCTTGAATGGACACTCTCCCACCGAGTGGTTACCGGATCTACATGCCAAACACAGTCTATTGGCCATACGGCAGTTTCGCTGATTGTGTCCAGGCTTCTGGTAGTACCCACACACAAGCTACTGGGAAGGAGGCTGAAATGGCCGCTTGGCTACTGGGGCACCAAAAGATCTGACTGGGTTCCCTCTGTGCACCTGCTGGAATTGGCGCTTCATAGGCTTGTGCTGCAGCTCAACTCTCCTCTTCTTCTCCAATCCCTGCTCCACATCACGAGCAATAGAAAGAACTTGAGATTATGTCTTTAGCTGGTGGGGTATAAGTAACATCTGAATATCCACCCTCAGTCCTTACTGAAATCTGCTAGCCCCTTCTCCTCGTCGGTCACCATATACGGTGCAAACCGACTAAGTCTCAAAAATTCAGCAGCATACTCATCCACCGATCGATTCCACTGCTGCAGCTTGATAAACTGCTCCTCCATCTCCTTCTGAGCAATTGCAGGAAAAAATCTCTCATAGAAGCTCTTCGAGAACTGGTCCCAAGAGATGGGCTTCTCCAGCCTCGCCTCTTCGGTTAGCCACCAGGTCCTCGCCACATCCTTCAGCTGGATCTTGGCCACTTCTACCTAGTTCTCACCAGGGATTCTGGCCGCCTTCAGAAGATCGGTCATGTCGATCAACCACTGCTCTGCATCCAGGGGCTTCTCTGTGCCTGAAAATTCTATCGGCTGCAATCTCCAAAAATCCGATATAGTACCCAGCCTCTGCTCCCGGGGTGCAGTCAGCAATCCTTATCGCAAGAGCTCTGTCTGCTGCTGCTGGCTATTCATCATCTCCTGGAGTATCCTCATCATGTCGTTTTCCCCATTCAGACCTTCACGGGAAGTGCCGGGACCGTTACGTGTCCCCCGTGTCTCCATATTCGAACCAACTGGAAAGGTGATGAAATAAGGAACTGCATGAGATTTCGGAAATCAAGGGATGGATTTCAAGGAAAGAATAGATAACCTTGTACTTGTGATTGGAATGTATAAGAAATACTCGTGTGACTCAAGTCGCAAATTAATCCAACATTAATTTGCACACTGGCTGTATTGAAGGTGTGAGAACTAAGGCTCTGAAACCAACCTGTGGCGCCCCGATCCTGGCGGGTACGGGGATGCCACTGCGACGTACATACGCAGGGCGATGATACCATCACGTATGTACGCTAAGCATCAATACAACACAATACAGGATTTAGAGTGCGAAAATACGTGGTATTATACATTCCAATACAAAATAGTACAGTACTTAGATATCACAAATAGTGACATAATATTACATCATTATTACATCACTAGTAGTACAAAAGTAGACTGTACAGGGTACAAAAAAAATAATAACTCACGAGCTGGAAAGGGAATCTCGCGAGCAGGAAAAGATTGGACGAAGCTACGACTGATCCGCCTGCTCCTCAAAGTAGGCCTGATCCTCAGCTGATGGGTCCACCTCGGTCCAACCTGTCAAATCTGAACATACAAATTCAGGGTTGTTAGTGAGTAACCCAGCGAGTGCAAGAAGAAGCCAAGTGGCAAGTATAAATAAAAGTAAGTGCATCACGCCAAGTATAATGTATTAAAATCAATAAGCATAAATAGTGAATCATGAAATAAAGTAAGTGTAGCAGGTTAAATGTCACGTAATCAAATTAGCAAGCATGGAGTAACTATAATAAATGGCAAGTATGAACACGACACTAAAATTCATGTAGCGTGAAGTCAATCATCAAGTTATTATTAAGACTCATTCAATTTGTATGTTTCAGTATATGACCGGTGCCATATACTTTCGCATACAAGCCGAGCGAGATTGGTTATTGGAAATTAACGGGGAATGACGAACCATGTTTAGAATGAGTCCCGTGCATGCCCGAGGCAATGGTCCAGGAGTATCCGGTACTGAGCCGGAACGTACTGCTAGGCACCGAGACTTACTATATGCCCGAAGGTCTTAGTATACGCCCGAATAGGAATAGAGTGTCACCGTTCCCCACAAGATATACCCAGGGGATTATAGCACACCTAGCAGGCAGGCAAGGGGGTAGGGGTGCCAGTACACCCCTCGGAAACGCCTGGTGGCCTCCAGGTCGAATCCAACAGGAATAGTTGTATAACATATGTATGGCCACCATAAACACATAAGCTATATCGATACCATCAATTTCCCCATCCCGGTGTAAGTTGTTTAAATATAATAGAGTCTCAAATAAAATGTCTACATGGTTTTCACAAAAGTACAATATCCATGGTTATCCTATTACGGGGGTCAATAGGAGTATAAATATCAGGAGCCTCCCTATTTTAGGGGATCAAGTATACAGGAGTACAGGAGTTCAGGAGTACCAAATATCTTGTAATAATATAATAGTCATGCCAAGTCCCTGTAAAAGTGATAGTCATGAATATGTCATATAATACAGGCATCAGGGGTGGTAGTGTCCGATCAAGAGTCATGATGTCAGGTCCAGGTATTTGTACCACATGAAAGCATATCATATACCGTGTGTCAGGTGCAGGTGTCAATTATGACATATCAAGTACCAGGTCTATATATCGAGTGCCGGTGTAAATACCAAGTGCCGAGTCATAAATAATATATCAATTGTAACATGCCAAGTGTCGGTGTAAATACTGAGTACTGGTGTAAATACCGAGTGCCGGTGTCAGATGTCACGGGTCAAGTATAGCATGGCAAATATCGGTGTTAAATATAGCATGACAATTATCGGTGTCAAATATAGCATGGCAGGTGTCGGTGTCAAATATAGCATGGAAAATACCGGTGTCCGGTATTATGTGTCAAATATAGCATGAAAGATATCAGTGTCAAATTTAGAATGTTAAAACATTCACATATTAATATCATGTTATAAATATAAGAGTAATTATTTTTAAATTAATAATAAGCACTCGCCTGAAACCGGGGTGAAATACCGGTTAAAAAATTCGAGAAATCGGCGATCCGCACGAGAAATCTACTAGCCCGTGTTGTATATTAAAATATATAAATATAAATATTTATATAAATATTAGAGAGGGAATGAGAGAGGAGAGAGAAAGTTGTAGGAAGGAGAGAGAGAAAATAGGGTGTTTTTAAAAGGAAAAATAGGAATTAAAATGAAAGGGGGTAGAGTTGTAATTAAAGGGAAGTAATAAGGGAATGAGGGGAGGAGTATTTTAGGAATGTGAGGAATATGAGTGTTATATTAGGGAAAAGAAAAGGAAAAGAAATGAAAAGAAAGAAAGAAGGAATTAAAGAAAGAAGAAAGAAAGAAGGAAAGAAAATGGAGGGAGAGGGTGGGGAGGCCGGCGCCGGCCGGCCACCGCCAGCTGTCTGGCAGCGGCGCCGCCGCCGCCGGGGAGGGCCTGCGCGCACGCGTGCCCCCTGGGGAGGAGAGGAGGGGTCGAGTGTGAGGGTGGTGGTGTTGTTTGGTGTTGATGGAGAAGGTGGAGGTGGTTGATGGTGATGGTGGTTATGGTGGTTGTGGTGATGATTGAAGGTGATGGAGAGTTAGAGGAGGAGGAGGAGGTGATGATGGGGTGGTAGAAGTGGAGAATTTGGTGGAGATGAGGGTGAATTTTGGAGGCGAAAGGGTTGTGATGGAGGTGGGTTTTGGTGAAATTAGAGGTGGTGGGAGGTTGAAGGAGGTGGTGGTGTGAAGAGGGAGAGTGGGGGTTGGTAGGCCGGCCTAGGAATGGCCGACGGTGGTGGTGGTGGTGGTGGATGCGTCGGCCATGGATGGGTGTGTGAGTTGGGTTGCTGGTTGAAGATGGAGTTTGCTTTTTTGATCTTTTTTTTTTTGAAATGAAAAGGAAATGAGAATTTGGTGATTTAATAGAGAAGGAGAAAAAATGAAATGTGAATTAGGCGAGGTTGATAGGGTTACGGCAGCAGCCCAACAGCTGCAGGCGGCGGGCGGCGGTGCAGGCGGCTGCATTTAGTTGTGGGGGAAAATAAAAGTGAAGAAAAGAAAAAGAAAGAAAAGAAAGAAAATTAAAGAAAAGAAAAAAATAAGAAAAAAGAAAATAAATTAGTTTAAAATTTTTATTGTTAACTAATTTATTTATTATAGTTTTTGGAAGTACAAAGTAGGGGAATAGAGAAGGAAAAAGTAAGAAAAGAAATTGTCAGTAAATAATATTATTATTTAAATGAGGCAAAAATTCAACCGTTTCAGAAATGTTCCGAAAAATTCTCAAAAATAATAATAAGATACATGATGAAATTGGATTTGAGAAATTCCATGTAGTTTTCAAATTAAAAATTCTAAAATCTTCCGGCGATACCGGCCGACACCAGAATCGGTCAAATTTTGATAAATTTAGAAAAATCTCAAAAAATGTATTTAAATAGAAAATGAAATTTTAAGAAGTAATGTGAAAGCCGTTTGAAAATTCAATCCAATTTGAAAATTAAAAATCTGAGAATCAGTAGCGATGCCGACCGACACCGGTTTTGGAGATTTTGCAGAAAAATTTCAGAAAATCATGAAAAATCTAAAATATTAGAAAATAGTGTCTGAAACTAAAATTGGTCAAATCAGGCTACCAGAAAGTCAAATCGGGCTACTGGCTCGTATCGGGTTCCGGATCCGGGTCAGGGCTTACTCTAGGTCAGAGAATCCAGATCTGATTCTCAATAATATATATAATCACAACTCAAAAACACATACAGGAAGAAAATTGAACAATACGGTCGAAAAAAATTTTGGGACACGTATCTGGGTACGCATCCTGGGTACGGGGTGCTACATGACATATCTTATGCATAGTGTTTATCGGCAGTTGTTAGTAATTAGTCCGACTAGAACTCCTGTGGATATCGAGGAAGTATTAGATATGACATTGCTTTACCGATAGACTGATTTGGATTGGTATTGACTTAGTTAGATTGGAGTTGACTTGAGATTAATATTCTTTACATTGAATTTTATCAGTGGACTCGATCGTGGTGGACATGACCTTGGGTTGAGGAGTAGACGTAGATTGGGTTAACCTGACCTGGTGCATGTATATACATAATTGATTAGTTACTTGAATTTCTGGATCTTGTGATTAAGCTTAATGGAAGTGAAAATATATGATGATCTTAATCAGATTGGATAGTGATGATTGGTAAGATATAGATGATTAGTATTTTATATGCTGGGATCTGGATATATCGGTGATCAGAGCATGAATATACTGATAATGTAGAGAAGGCATATACTGCTGAATTGATTGACATGACATTTATGTTCATTTCAGAGGATTTTGATTAGTGTATGATGAGATTGATGTAGTTGGATTGGTATTTGTGAGTATCCCCAATTTTACCCCTGACTATACCATTGAGTATTGATGATCTTATTGATGATGAGTATCAGATGTAGACAATTCTAGATTTCATGTTATTCGATGATGTTCCACACTTTATTTGTGATTTTGGTATTTGTGATTTTTGTTGATCTCGGGGATATATTCAGTGTTTCATGATTGGTTCTTGACTACTTCAGCTATTGGGTTTCAGAGATTGAGTTATTATGAGAGTATTTCATTGATATCAGTGTTAATATATATTCAGAGTTTGATAGTAGTTATTGTTTGATTTCGGTTATTAATGATTTAGAGGATTAGAACAGATTGGTAATAATGAGAAAACTGGTTATCGATTTATTGAACTTGTGATTTACTGTACCGGATTATCTTGAATTAAATTGCTATTTGATATTTACAATGACTGTATCGAGATTATGAGTTGATGGATTCATTAATGTTATATCTAATATCAGTGAATGAGACTTTGATCAGTTCTATATGAGATACTAGATGGTGTAGGATTATTACTGTATTAATACATGTTATTGAAAGTTAATGGAAAAGTATTGTTAGATCGTAACACCCACATAGTTCTATTGTTCATCGTATAAATGGTTACTGATATTGTTTTTTGTCCTTATATTGTTCACCGTGTATACGATTACCGTTGACTGTTATATTGTACTGTTACTGTCACTGTATCATCTCAGTATTTTAGTAACATGAATATTGATTGTTTTAATTAAATTAAATAATAATGTAAATGAATAACTTATACTGAGATTGGGAAAATTGATGAAGGAAACAGCGTCTGTATTTGAGTGGACCTAGGATACAACTGCGCAGCCGATTGAGGTTCCACAACAGGATTCCCAGGGGATGACTGGCATCCCATCTGTACTGTTTACTGTTCTACTATTTTCACAGTAAGATTAATGTTACTGTTACTGAGTACCTAGCGGTACGACATGATTCAACACCAGGAAATTGAGGTTGTGGTCTCAGGTATATACGGGACCCACCTAAAGCATGGATAATGTCTTCAACTAATTAGTTTTAATAACTTAGGACCTTGATTGACACATGTGTAGGCATAGTATGGGATGCGCCTATTACAGGTGGCAATTGTATAATAATAATAAACTGTTCATAATGTACTATGACTATTTATAGACATCTGATACATACATGATATGATAGATATCTGATTATACTAATGACCTGATGTACATCTGACTATAGCACTGACAGACTCTACCCATCTGATTTATAGATTGTGATAGACACCTGATTGGACATCTGATTTTGTACTGACTGACTTTATCACTTTCTATTCATGTTTAATATGTTATTTCTGTTTTTTCAGTATATATATATATCTTTATCTGCTCACATGTTATATGCACACGCACTTTCCTCTTATTCTTATACATTCATTAGGAGTTCTGACTCCCTGGATTTGCACATTCAGATATTGGATGCTTCATTCTATTGTTTAGGCGTTCGATGAGACCGTACGTATTACGAGGAGCCTAGAGTTCTCTTTGTTTGATTATCCGATTCGGGTATTATTTCTTGTCTTCCTGTTTATTCTTGTTGATTCCCTATATACATCAGTTTCAGTTGCTATTCCTTTGTTATATTTATCTGTTATCTTGTGTGGACATTTATATATTATATTGCAGTGTTAACATGTCATTTAGTAGATTTTTATAACTTATTTAGGTTACTTTAGGCTTAGCGTGTATACTTGGGGTATTTTTCTTGCATATATACGTCGCCGACTCTCGTCGCGACTCCGTCACGTATTTTGGGAAGCATGGTGTAACAGGATTTTTATTGATATTAGAGCCAGATTGAGGACCTAGTTCTTACCGGTGACCTAAGACAAGTTGTATTTATACTGCAATATACATATATTATTCACACTATGATACGCATCCATTTGGAATTGATCGTCCTCTCTTTTGAAATCCATCTCTTGAATCTTTGATATCGCTAATTTTACTCTCTTTTTTCAAAGTGATCTAGACTTCCATCATGGATCTTTTATTTTCTCCGGTTCTATTTTCCTGATTTTATTCCCAAGTTTGATCATTCCATGTTGAAGCCGGTAGCAGAGATCAAAGTGCGCAGCGGAATCGTGGTGTCCCACAGAGGCGACGTTGAAGCTTGTTTGTTTTCTTCCTTGATTTTGATTCTTTTAACATTCCTTACTTTATCAAAATTTTGAGGACGCAATTTTTATAAGGTGGGTGAATGTAACATCCCTAATTAGTATTACTGTATTTTTATTTTTGTAAATATTTATTTGTTCTACTGATTATTTTATTATTAACTATTAACTTGATTCAGGACCAATTATTATATACAAATTATTTTGATATATAATTATTAATTTGGTAATATATTGTTACTATTATCATTTATTAATATTTTTAATTACTAATTATTATTATTTCTATTTCATCATTATTATTATTGTTGTTATTTTTATTATCACTACTGTCACTTATTAATATTGTTATGGCATATTATTATTAGTAGTTATTATTACTATTATTCTTTATTATTATATTTGTGTTAATATTATTATTGTTATTATTGATACAAATATTGTTATCATTATTATTAATTATGCTAATCATGTTTTAATATTATTGTTATTATCACTGTGATTATTATTTTGAGTGAGAGTTATTGTAATTATAATTAGTACTATTATGATCTTTATTATTATCATTATTATTGATATTATTATTATTTTGTTGTTGTTCTTGTCCTTGTTATTATTAATATCTTTATTTTTCTCTAACCCATTACCCTTTTTACCCAATATCCAACTTTTTAGCCAACCCGTTAACCCATTATATCTAATCCCAACAAACTAAATCAAATCTGTACCATAATAAATCCAAATCCTAATCTTAACCAATGAAGTTTTTATCTAATGCTAATTCCAACCAATTATCTTCTCTTCATCTCTTATAGCAAACCATGACCCCACTATAGCCTCTACGCATACACCCTGTTGGCCGAAAGGCCCATCCCCCTAGTTTTGATGATGATTAACTCATGTAGTTATAGTACTAATGATCTTGTGTTTATTTAGTTTCAGATATTTGATCAAAATCTTAGTCAGTGTTTAACTTCAAAAAAGATTCGTACTCCAATTTTGAAGCTAACACGTGTTGATTTAAAAAGTCGTGCATCAAGATCGCATCATGTACTCAAGAAGAGACTACCTCATTTGATCAAGGTTTGAACCAAGTCAAGAAGGAGAAGAAGATTTTTAAGAGAAGGTTTTCAAGACTTGTGTCAAGTTTGTAAGTGTTAAAATTTTGTTTTTAGATAAAATGTAAATGATAGATTAGTTGTGGATTGCTCAAGCTCATACACACACACACACAAAATTTACATAGTATTTTCATAAAATAGTTTTAGTTTTAGAAAATACCGTTTTAGCTTTGAGCTTCAATGTATACATCCTTATGTTTCATGATTAGATTTCATCAAAACAAGTTTATATGGTTTTTATGTGTTTTAGATTTCATCCATACACATTGTTGGTTCAAATATTCAAAAAAACTTATTTGGTGTTTCTATATCATGTGTTTAAGTATTGTATTTATCAAAACTTATTTTAGAGCTTATTGTCAAAAATATAGATATTTCATCTTATATGTGTATTGGATCATATCCATACATACTAAGCTTCAAAAGTATTTAAAATATCTTGTTTTGTATTTGAAGAAGTTTTAAAAATTTCATTTTTCAAATTGAAGATTGATTTTGAAAAATATAAGTTTTTGTTTAAGGCTAAATTTCTATATCACAAAATAATTCAAAAAGTTTGTAATATGTGTTGATTTTTTATTACACATATTTGTACTACAAAGTATTTCACTGAACTTATTTTTATAGATTTTATGTGATTTTATGAGAATTTATAGGAGTTTATAAGACCAAGTTTTAATCCCTAATTTCCCTGACCTGGCCTTCTGGCGGTCGACCGACTGGTCGACCGAGCCAGAAGTCGGTTGACTGACTAGTCGACCGATGTGCACAAATATACGGGCTGGATCTGGCCCCAGTCGACCGGGGGGTCGACCGGCCAGAGAGCTTTGCTTTCTGGATCTTACCTCAGTCGACTGACCGGTCGACCGACAGGTCAAGACCTGGGTGCGGCCGACCGGGCGGTCGACCGACAGCCCCAGCGGTCATAAATATGACCGTCAGCCGGTCAACCGATAGGTCATCTGGCCTACAGATTTGACCCCAATGGCTATATTTTTGAACTCTATTTAAGGGGGCTGTTTTAGCTAGTTTTACACAAGATTTGAAGAGAGTTTTTGATCCACTTTTCCCTACCTTTCTTAGAGGTTTTACAACAAGTTTTAGAGATTAAATTTTATATCAAAAGAGTGTTTACAAGAGTGATTCTCTTGTGTTTTTCAAAAGGATTTTTTTTTAAGTTTTTCCTCCACAAATCTATCTTAGTTTTTCTCACAAAAGCTTGAGCTTTCCATTACCATATCTATCCTATAGGAGCTTTGTTGTGAGAGTGTTTTTGGTGATCAAAGTGTAGAGATCACCAAGTGTTCATCTTTATATTTGAGGAGGCGAACTTACAGGTTCGTGTTGTGACGAGTTCTTGTGGGAGCTTAGTGCAGAGGTGCGGCCTTGGCAAGCTAGTGTGCTTATGTTTGTTGTTCTTGTGGCAATAAGGGAGGGACTTGCGTGTCCAAGAGTTCTAGTGTGAACTCGTTGTAGGTGTTGCGGCATTGAGTGATCTTGCAGGATCGATTCTAGTGAAAATCCTTCATAGTGTTGAAGACGGGGACGTGAGCAAGGGTGCTCGAACCGCGAAATAATTCTCCCGTGTTTGCGACTGCTCATCTTTCTCTCTCACTTGTATTTATATATCTTACATGCTCATATTGTTTATCTCTATATATGATTGATATATGCTTGGGATTGTTTGCTCACACTTGTATTCAACCAAGAGAGCCATAATGGCACCTCAACTCTTAATCTAGAGGAATCTAGAAGAGATAGTCCAGAGCCCTTCACCGGGAATTCAGTTACACCCTTGTGTTATACTTTGTGTGTTAGTTTAATAGCTTTAGTTTGCATAAATAGTTTTTAATTTCGTATAATTTTCCATTAGATTAGCTTGTACACCTATTCATCCCCCTTTAGGTGTATTTTAATTGGTATCAGAGCTTGGTGCTCTTGATTTGGGTCTAACAATCTTGGGTTAAAGATCCTCATTTTAGCTAATCACAATATTTGTTTACACACACATATGGATTTCATGACACCTCCTATGTTTGACTTTCTTAACATCCAAATTTGAAAAGTTAAGATGTCCATGTACCTAAAAATCCTAGATATTCATATTTATCTTGCCACTATTAAAGATTCTTATTGTTTAAATGGCAAACATCTTGAGGCTAGCGCAAAAGTCATCCATGTTTTAAAGTCAACCCTAAATGATGAATATTTATCTAGAGTTTCTAATTTTGAATCGGCTTTTGTAGTATGGAACACACTTTCTCCTTTGGTGAAAAAAAGCAATACTATATGGGGAGTGACTCGGATGATGGAAGTGATACTTCCAACATATGCTACATGGTCCAAGGGATAACCCCCTTGAGGTAAATTCCAAATGTGAACTAAAAAAAGATATTGACATGCCTTATGATGAGCGTGCATCTTTTTGTCAAAAACTTCTTGAAAAACATGATTTATTAAAAATTGAAAATGATAAGTTGAAGAAGGAAAACACCACTTTGTTAAAAGAAAATGATTTTTTTAAGAATAAATTTGAATGTGTTTCAAAAAAAAATGAATTTTTGAAAAAAGAGAATATTTCTTTGTCTTCAAAATTAAATGACATTTGTGAAGGAAACAATTCATTGAAAAAATAAATTATTTTGGTGAAAAAAGAAAAAAAGATTGTTTTGAAAGAAAATAACTCTTTGAAAAGGAAAACTGTTTTAAAAGAAGAGGAATATATTTCTAAAAATAAAAAGATTGTTGATTCTCATGCACATATTTCTTTTTTCAAAATTAATAATGATATTTGCATTATGAAGAAGAGCAATTGATTATTTTAGCTCTACTTTAAGCCAATGTGCATTTAATCACTCTAATTAGAATTCATATTTCGTAAGAAATAAATTCCACATGTTCATGCACAAACCCCATGGCATACATATGCACACCATGATCACACTCATTCTCATATGCGTGCTAGAGTATATAAATGTACACATTATGGCCGCAAAGGCCATCTTGCAAGATTTTACTTTGATACATTAAATTCTATAAATTTTACAAATAATAATGTTTGAGTTTCATTTGTTTCTAACCCCCGTGGACCCAAAAATAAATGGGTACCAAAATCCCCACCTCTTGTGTTTGATATAGGAGTGGGCTCTCACATGACGTGAGAGAAATGGTGCCTTGATGGTGGATGCGTTTGAGCTTGATGGACACTACATTGATGCATCACCTTCAAGGATGATTGGTGGGAGGACCACAATAGTTTGAAGACTTAGAGAATAGTTCATATGGTTTGATAACTATCTCTAAACTCCTATTTTAGTTTACATGCTTTTACATTTGATAATTTTTAGCATGTTTTGATTTTAATGCTCATTATGTTAAATACAATATTATTAGACATGTGATATACATTAATAGTCTTTGAGATACACCGATATTCATACGGATTCATATTATGTATTCTCACTGTTGTTTAATTACTATGTATATACTAGTTCAAAACATGTGCATTTAGCCTAATGATCATGTTTGTTTTATACTTCATGTGGAGATCACTTGTTTAGATATAGTTTTCGTTAAAATTTGTGTTTATACTTGTACAAGCAATGATCTACACTTGATTATTATATGTTTGTGATTCATTGCTCATTTGTATTCATTACATATACATGTATAACCTAGTTTTGATGATTTTTTTATTTAAACTTGTTTACCCTATCTTTGTACATATTTTGCTTCATGTATATGTTGTTTTTGTCTAAAACTTATAGATATACATGTATATCCTAGAGCCACTTGCCTTCATGCAATATATTTTTGTAGACTAGTCTATGTTTGGATATGTATGTATACCTTTAATTTCAACAAAACATATATATACCTTGATGCTTGTTTAGTTTTGATGAAAATTTTAGTTTTAATGATTTTCACACTTTTGTTAAAAGAATTTCATGTTTGTTTTGAACCTTATTGATTATTTCATGAATATACTATTCACATGATTCTTGTGCACTCACATTATTTTTGTTTACTCATGACTTTATTTTTATGAGCTTTATATAAGCTTTATAAATCTTGAGTGACAATGTTTGTGTACTTAACAATGTTTCATGACATATATATGATTTGGCTTCATTTTTGAAGGATCTTTATGAAAGTACACCTAGAGGGGATGAATATGTGTACGGCTAATCTAATGAACAATAATGCATAATTAAAAACTTTAATATAACACACTTAGTGTAACCAACGAGTGTAGCCGAATTCCCAGTGAAGGGCTCTGGACTAACTCCTCTTGGTTCCTCTGAATAAGAGTTAAGGTCCTATATAAAGCTCTCGTGGTTAAACACAAGTGAGGCACACAAACAAACCAAGCATGTATATGATATGACAATATGAATCAATGCACAAAGTAAGAGAGAGTAAGAGAAAGTGGATCAAACGCAAACACCGAGATATGTTTCGAGGTTCGAGCACATAGCTCTACGTCCCCGCCTTCACACAGAAGGATTTTCACTAACTCGTCCACACAGGACTCCCCACACAGGGAACCTCCACAGAGGATTGGGGCAAATACAATTGGGAGTACACAACTCCTCTCTCCAACCAATACAACCTCTACACTTAGAGGCAAGCTACAAAGCCAAACAAAGATCAACCTCACAAATGAGGGATAGGCACAAAGCCACTCAAACACAATCACCTCACACTTGAGGGATTCCAACACAATCTCCACCTCTCACTAGAGGGAGCCAAATACCACTTTCACTATCACCTCACACTTGAGGGATACAACTCAATCACCTCTCACTAGAGGGATATCACAATCAATAGAAGGTTTACAACTTGGTGATCACAAAGACCACAAACCAATTTCTTTTCTCACTAAACAAAGATCCTATAGATAGGATAGAAATGATAAGTTCAAGTGTGAGAAATAAAGAGTTTGGAAATCAAAAACTCAAAGAAAAGCTCTTGGGAAAACTTCTAGAATAGATATGAAATGAAGATCAAAAACCAATCTCAAAGACTTCTCCTTTTCTTGATTTTTCCAACCCTTTAATACAAATAAAGATAAAAATCTTTTGGCTTAAAAACTCTTTTGAAAACTTGTATTAAACACTTGAGAAAATGAGAAATTTTGGTTCTTTAAATTCTTGTTGAAAACAACCAAGAAATGAGGTATTTATACCCTCATTTCAAATCTGCCCGTTGGCAGCTGAAAAGGGCATTTTTGCCCTTCCGGTCGACTGGCCGGTCGACCGACCAACTGTCAAAAAAATGACCGTTGAGCCCTCCGGTTGACCGCCCGGTCGACCGCGCCAGATCCAGAGAGCAGCTGCTCACTGGCCAGTCGACCGCCCGGTCGACCGCCCGGTCGAGAGTGGGCTGACTTCAGTCGGTCGACCGCTCGGTCGACCGGCCAAATCACTTGGCCTTTGTGCACGTCTTGTGCACATCGGTCGACCGGTCTGGTCGACCGACTACTGGTCCGGTCGACCGTCCCGGTCGACCACCAGAGCCTGGCAGGGACAATTTCAGGATTTAAAAAACTTGGGTTTTTAACTTCAATTAAATCCTATAAAATCACATAAATTCCACAAAAATCAGTTCTTATATAATCTTTGAAATACAAATATGTATGACAAAAATTTAACACATATTTCAAACTATTTGAACCATTTTTGTGAACTTGAAAAATTTGCCTTAAACCAAAAACCGTATTTTCCAAAACTTGAATTTTTGAAATGGAAATCCGATTTTTCCAAAACATATGTAAATACAAAAACATGATATTTAAACAACTTTGAAGCATATAGTATATGGATAGAATCCAATACACATGAAAGAGATATATATATATATATATATATCAATGTTTTTGACATTAAATCCAAAAATAGGTTTGTCTAAATACAAAACTCCAAACACATGAATAGTGTATCAAAATAAGTTTTTCTAAGAATATGAAGCATACATGTATATAGATTAAATCTAATATACATTAAACCATGTAAACTTGTTTTGATTCAAATCTATTCATGAAAATCAAGATCGGTTAAACTGAAAACCAAAACATGAAACTTGTATGTGTGTGAACTTGAGCATATCACACTATCTAATCGTTACAATGGATCTAAACTAAATCTTAACTAAACAAACCGAAGCCTTCTTATAGAACGCCATCTCCAAGTCGACTCGGTCCAAACGCGATTCCACGAGCTTGACTTCAACGAGTGCTAGATGTGAACTTTGACGCTCGAGCTCTTGAATCACCATGTGAAAGCTCCAAAACACCTTTGTTGAAGCTAATCACCTACTAATAACTTGATTAAATATTTGAAAATAAATATCACAAGATTATTAGTAAACTATAACTACATGAGTTAATCATTATCAAAACTAGAGTGGAAGGCCTCTGGGTCAACAATCTCCCCCTTTCTGATGATGACAAAACTCATGGAGTTATATATGCATGGATTAAAGTTAAGCTTCAAAGAAGCTTCCCCTTAACTCATGCATAGCAATAAATAATAAGATATGCAATGAATGTTAAACATGAATATGCATAAACATGCATAAAATAATGAAATAAACATGCTCTTGATACCAAATTTTTAAAATAAATTACTTTTCTCTTTTCAAAATAGCCATGTTCTTAAATACCAATTGAAAATATAAACTTAAAATAAACATGTCCTTAAATAATTACTCTTGATACCAATAAAAATTTCAATTGAAAGCTTATCAATAAAAGCAATAAAAGTTCTTGATACTAATTGAAAGATAATCAATAAAAGCTATTGATACCAACAATAAAAATTTTAATAAAAGTTCTTGATATCAACAAAACAAAACACAAAATATGTTCTTGATACTAATATCCATACTCTTGATACCAATATCAACAAAACATAAAACAATAAAACAAAACATAAAACAAACTCTCTTGATACCAATATGAAACAAACTTTGATATAAACTTACACAAATAAACATGCATATATACTCAAATACTTCTCCCCCTTTTTGTCAATCATCAACAAAGGGGTTAAAGTAAACAATAAAATAATGTTCTCCTCTTCGAAACAAAAATCAACAAGGGGTGAAATCAAAACAAAACATTATGATACTAATTGAAAAAAAATATATCAATTTAGTGCATCATGATACCAATTGAACATAAATAAAACATACCAATTGAAAGTACATAAAATAAATATTTTAATATAAAATTTAAATAAACATGCATATATTATACCAATTGAAAGTATACAAAATATTTTGAAGAAATCAACCAAAAGATTTTGATATCAATTGAAAGATGCAAACATATAGGTAATCTTGATACCAATTGTAAAAATTAGTACCAATTGAAAATATTTTACACTTTTGATATCAATTTGAAAAACATAAACCAATCTTTTTGGTTAAACACAAAACTCATTTTACAATAGAGATACCAAATAGAGAATAATATCAATTTAATATTTTTGATACCAATATTGAAAATGAAACATATACCAATTGAAAATGATTTTCATTAAGAGCATATGATACCAAATAAAAAAATCAATATCATTTTTCAATCATTTTTCAACATAAAGTATGGGAGTGAGATAACAAATACAAACAAAACCAATTTAAAGGTGAAATATGAATTTTCTCCCCCTTTATGAAATACTAAATAAAATGATGCATAAGCTTGTATAAGATACCAATTGAAAAATAATCAATTGAAATATAATAGTCATTTAAGAAATCAAGCATAGCATAACCAAAATTTATGCTCAAAAATATAGAGATATAGTAATCACAAATAAAAATAAATACATAAATATGTATGGGAAATGAATACCAATCGAAATTGATACTATTTGAAGTGTAAGTATACATATATAAAAAAATTATATGAGTATACAAAAAGAATGTCAATAGTGATACCAATTGAAAAGATACAATGATATCTATTGAAAATAAAATAAGATTAAGTGTACAACTCATACTTATTACCACCCATGTTTTGCACATGTTTTAAATAGATTTTCAATAATGAGCATACAAGGCATGGTCGCCCAACCAGTCGCCCTTGGAAGGGTAGGGGTTTTTAAAAATAAGTTTGAAGATAGTTTTAGCATAATTGAAAACTCTACCAAAATGAAGATACAAACTAGTTATAAGATAAAATTTGAAAACTAGTACGAAATCCTTCAAGTAAGAAATAAAACAAAAATATATTTCATGAAAAACATGCAAGTCACACGATCATCAACACTCAAAATCTATAAGGCACATATCATACTCATGAAAATAAAATCATGAGAAAACATTAAGTAAAGTGAGTGTATAAGAGTTATGTGAACCACATCATCATGAAAATAGGCAATCAGGCTCAATGTGAAATTCGTTAAAACATGAAAAACAAGAAAATCTAATTTTCATCAAAATAATTTAATCTTCAAGGCATATGTATGTCTTGTACAAACTAAAGTATACATATATATCCAAATATAAACGAGTACACAAAAGTGTAAGATCACCTAGAGGGGGGTGAATAGGTGATGGCTAATCTAATGGTCACTTATGAACAAATAATGCGGAATTAAAACTAAGATGACCAATTAAAACTTCTTTTAATTAAACACTTATGTATAACACAAGAGTGTTGCCGAATTCCCCTTGCGAGGTTCTGGACAAGCTCCTCTAGATTCCCCTTGAATGGGTTGAGGTGCCGCGTTGGCTCTCTTGGTTGAATACTAGTGTTAACAACAATCCCAAGCAAGTATAGCAATTTAAGCACAAGGGTATATCAAGCATGTAAAGTAAAGACAATGAAAGTAATGCAAGATATAAAAGAGACAAAGAGAGAAAGAGAGCAAGAGTGAGCAATCGCAAACACAAAGGGTTTGTTTCGAGGTTCGAGCACACTTGCTCTACATCCCCGCCTTCGACACACGAAGGATTTCCACTATGTAAGATCCCACCGGATCTCTCCTCGGTGCCGTACACCTACAAACCCTCGGACTCCCAAGTCCCGTACACACGCAAGCCCCCTAAGCTTGCCGAGGCCGCACCTCGAACCACCAAGAGTTCACAACCGAACTCCAACCACAACGAGCACACTTGCCCGCTTCCTCAAAGTACAAAGAAAGGATCTCTTTGATGATCACAACACTTGATCACCTAAAGAGCACTCTCACTACAACACACCTATAGGAATATCTAGCAATGGAAAGCTCAAGTGTGGTGTGAGAAAAGCAAGGAAAGACTATGGTGAAAAACTCAAAGAATCACTTAACACTCTCTTGATAAAAACTCTTCCTTATGATTGGAAGTATTTGCACTAAAATCTTGTAGAGAAACTCTTCTAAAAGTATCAGAAAAACTGCTCAAGAAGTCTCAAAAATCTTAACCTCAAAACAATAGACAAAACCCCCTTTTATAGGCTCCCAGAAAATAGAGCCGTTGGGGCTGTGTCAGTGCTGTCGGTCGACCGCCGGTCGACCGGCCAACGGTCATTTTTCTGACCGTTGCAGCCACCGGTCGACCGGCTCGGTCGACCGATAACCTGGAATGAACTGTCGGTCGACCTATCGGTCGACTGGACATTTCCAGAGAGCAAACTCTCTTGGTCGGTCGACCGACCCGGTCGACCGGCCACTGTGCTGACAACGTGCACAGGGCTGTGCACATCGGTCGACCGGACCGGTCGACCGGTTTGGCCTGTCAGCAGTCTCCAGGTCAGAAAACAGGATTTAAAAATATTTTATAAAATCCTAAAAATACATAGAAATTCTACAAAAATAGTTTTACCAATATACTTGAAAGAACAAACATGCTTGCACAAAATCAAGACATGTTATATATGTTTTGGTCTATTTTTGTAACTTGGAAATATTAGCTCAATAACCAAAATGTATTTTTCCAAAACATGTTTTTCCAAACTTGTTTTTCTAAATCTTCATCAAATACAAAAACAAGATATTTGAGTTCATTTTAAAGCATAGTGTGTATGGATATGATCCACTACACAATCAATAAGAAATATCTATGTTTTTGATCATAAAGCTCTAAACTTGGTTATGGTTTGAAAAGATATATATATGATAGAAATACCAAAACCCAAAGTTTTTATATTTTGTCTCAAAGAAAATCTTTTACTAAATAAAAATTCTTTTCTAAAAAGAAATCTTTTATGAAATCAATTAAATCAAGAGTTCTATCAAGAGTGTGTGTGTGTGATATAACTTGAGCAATCCACCAACTATCTATCCTTTACATTTTTACTAAAACAAAAATACAAATTCTATACCTAGACCCAAGTCTTCAACTTCTTGAAGTCTTCCCTTGAAGGCTTCTCATCTTCTTGACTTGGTCCAAGCTTGATCCAAAAACTCCTTGGATCACCACATGCAAGCTCCAAATCTTGTTCTTTTATCCTTTGTTGAGCTATGCACCTACTAAGATCTTGATCATGAATCTGTCACTAATTAAATACAAGATCATTAGTAACTATAACTACATGAGTTGATCATCATCAAAACTAGGGTGAAGGGCCTTTGGGCTAACAATCTCCCCCTTTTTGATGATGACAAAACTCATGGAGTTATATATGCATGGATTAAAGTAAAGCTTCAAAGAAGCTCCCCCTTAACTCATGCATAATAAATAAGCAATAGATATTCAATGAAGCACATAAAAATGTATGCAAATGAATGCATGGAAAACAAAACAAATCTTTTATTTCTTGTGATGCATGAGTAAAAGCACAAGTATAAAAACTCAAAATCATCTCAAAATCTTTCTCTCCCTTAAGTAAGGAACAAATACTTCTCCCCCTTAAGTAAGGAAATCATGAAATCATGCATATAAAATCACAAATTCTTCTCCCCCTTTTTGTCAATCATCAACAAAGGGTTCAAAGAAAAATACATCAAACAAATTTTCTCCCCCTTTTTGTCAAAAATAAGGAAATCAAGGAGGGTAAAATACAAATCAATCAATAAAATTTATATGCGATATAAATTCATGAAGAGGAAGACGTTAAGTTAGCTTCCCGACACATATACATTACATGAAAGAGGGATGACAAGCCCTAATTCACATAACGTATAATATGTCATGCATAAGAGGAGATGTGAAGCTCCCCCTACACACGTATATCATGAAAAGAAGAGTTGTCAAGCTCCTCAAATTATAATATACTCAACATGAATCTACATATGGAAGAGATGTTAAGCTCTCCTTGCATATAGACAATACAAATCAAAATTTTGAATTTTCTTTATAAAATAAATTTTGAATTTTCTTAATAACAACAAATTTTGAGATATCTTAGAAAGAGATCATATTATAAGATATCAAATAACACAATTTTGCATGGTTCCAATTGTAAAATAATCAAATTTTGAATTTTTGATACCAATTTCAAAAAAAATACAATGCACAAGCTTATTATGAAATACCAATTTGAAGTCTAATTAAGCTTAGCATTAACAATCTATGTGCTTTAAAAGATACCAATTGTAAAACAAGCACACAACTATCATATATATGTATGAAGAGATTATATCAATAGAGATGGATACATACATATAAAGAAAGCAAAATATGAGTATATACCAAAAAGGTTCATATTGATACCAATTGCAAATAACCAATGATACCAATAGAGAAATAGGCTTAGGTGTATATGTCATATAATCTAACACATGAAGAATTCGAACTAGTTATCAAGGAATAAATCAAAAGGTTTTTCATGGAATATGCATAAATCACAAGGCACTAAAACACTCTAATCCATAAAGTCCATATAATTTTCAAAAGAGGTGAGTGTACTAATGTTATGTGAAACATGGCATCATGAAAATGGCAATAAGGTACAATATTCCTTAGAAAATCATAAACATCAAAATCATCTCACATTTTTAATTAAATCATTGAAAACAAAATCTATATGTCAAGATATATGTATGTTTTGACAATACATGAAATATACATACATATCTCTTAAAACACAATCGAGTCTTTATAAATAGATTTGCATGAAAGGCAAATGACTCAAGAGTTATCCATGTATATTTTAATGTTTTGACAAAATAAGCATATACATGAAATGAAAAGCACATGGTCATAAATCACATCCAAAAAGGAAATACAAGTTTAAAAGTGTAAGGATCATCAAAACTAAGCAATACAAGTACATCTAATGGGTTCAAATAAGCATTCAAGTACACATATCAATAGATTTATTTGTGCCCATAATATGTTCAAGTATAAATCCTAGTGTTGATAGAAATTAACATTTAAACTAATATTCAATACATGAAGCGTTCAAATCTTGAGAACATAAAAGAATTTATCCATAAAATCAAAAATAGGATCATGTGCAATACTTGAAGAATAGATAACTAGTTTAAATGAATTTTTGACAAACTAGTTAAAGATCCTTCAAAAAAAAAATCATATGTTTTTCATGAATAATACTAAATACATAAAAGTTCAAGCACTCATAGTCCATAAAGCTCCAAATATGTGTTTTCTTAAAGATGAGTGTTCAAAGGTTATGTAAATAGTATCTTCATGAAAATAGTCATTGAAGCCCAAAACGATCATAAGTCAAATTTTTAACAACAAATCATGAAAAATCATTTTTCACAAAAATCAAAAATTTTCATGGTATATGTATGGTTTATACAAATCTAACAATATGCATACATATCCCAAAAATAAAAGAGTCTATTAAATGTTTGCATGAAGGCAAGAGACTCACGGGTATACATGTATATTTATTAGATTTGAATTAAGCATGCATATACATGAAGTAAATCACAAAAATTGGCAAAACATGTATATATGAGAATTATCAAAACTAGATTATACATATGCATAAAGTGGATACAAGTGAGCATGAAGTTCAATTATTTAAGAGTCAATTGTAATTCACTATTTGTATATGTATACATACAAGTTTGATATATTCTACATCTAAGCATGTAAATACCACATGAAGCACAAATCAAACAAAATCATGAACATGCTATGAATGTATGAAATAAGTAAAAGCATGTATATAAAAATAGGAGTTAAGAAATTGTTACCAACTTCAAAGCTCCAAGCATGGTGGTCTTTTCCACCAAAATTTCCTTGATAGCAATGCATCTATAAGAGTGTCCATCATATCCATTGCATTCACTACCAAGGCACCAATCCTCTCACGTTTTGTGAGAGCCCTCACCTACATCAAAATCAAAGGGTGGGGGTTTTGGTACCCATGTTTTCTTGGGTCCTTTGGGGTTAGCATTGTTGTAAGGAACCCAAAATTTATTATACTTAGCAAAATATAGATATGGTTTCTTATCAAAACAATATTTTGCTAGATGGCCTTTGCGGCCACAATGTGTACATATGTACACCTTAGCATGATGCTTATGAGTGTGATTGTGATCGTGATGTGCACTATAAGCATGAGCATGATGTGTATGAGCATGAGCATGGGGAACTTGTTTCTTTTGAAACAAGGATTCCAACTTAGAATGGTTAAATGCACATGTGCTCAAATTAGAGCTCAAATTATCTATCTTATTTTTCAAATTATTAATCTCACTAGTGGAGGCATGTAAAGCATGGTGAGATATATGATCAATTTTCTTTTTCTTTTTACAAACATCTTCTTTTTCTTTTTCACAAATCTTTCTTTTCAAAGTCTTGTTTTCTTGAAAAACAACTTCTTTTTGAGTTTCCACCAAAATAATCTTTCCTTCAAAATAGTGTTCCCTTCACATAAATCATTTATTTTAGACATAAGGGAAACATTCTCATTTTTCAAATCATTATTTTCTTTTTCTAAACATGCAAGTTTATTTCTAAAAGAATCATTTTCTACATGCATGCAATCAATGTTCTTTTTCAAATCTTTATTATTCTTTTTTAAGCATGCAATGTTATCTCTACATGAATCATGTTCATTATGCATGCAAGCAATGTCCTTTTTCAAAATTTTATTTTCTTTCTTAATTATGTCATATCTTTCAAGCAATAATTGGCATAAAGAATTTAGCTCATCATATGACATACTAGCATCCTCATCATCGGATTCAGTATTTACCTCAAGGGGGTCATCCCCTTGGACCATGTAGCACTTGTTGGAGGTGTCGCTTCCAACATCCGAATCGCTCCCCGCATAGTATTGTTCATTTTCGCCAAGGGAGATGAGGGTGTTCCATACTACAAAAGCCATATCAATATTAGCAACCCTACATAAATAATCATCATTTAGGGTGCTCTTTAAAGCATGTAGGGCTTTTGTATTAGCCTCAAGATTCTTACCATCTATACAATAAGCATTATTAGTAGTGGCAAGATATACATTATAACCTAGGGCTTTTAGGAATAATGACATCTTAACTTTCCAAATGTGGATGTTAAGAATATCAAAGGTGGGTGGTGACATAAAGTCCATGGTGAGGTGTGTGTGTACAACAAATATTGTGATTAGCCCAAATGTAGGATCTTTAACTCTTAGGTTGTTAGACCCTTATCAAGAGCACTAGCTCTGATACCAATTGTAAGATCACCTAGAGGGGGGGTGAATAGGTGATGGCTAATCTAATGGTCACTTATGAACAAATAATGCGGAATTAAAACTAAGATGACCAATTAAAACTTCTTTTAATTAAACACTTATGTAAACACAAGAGTGTTGCCGAATTCCCCTTGCGAGGCTCTGGACAAGCTCCTCTAGATTCCCCTTGAATGGGTTGAGGTGCCGCGTTGGCTCTCTTGGTTGAATACTAGTGTTAACAACAATCCCAAGCAAGTATAGCAATTTAAGCACAAGGGTATATCAAGCATGTAAAGTAAAGACAATGAAAGTAATGCAAGATATAAAAGAGACAAAGAGAGAAAGAGAGCAAGAGTGAGCAATCGCAAACACAAAGGGTTTGTTTCGAGGTTCGAGCACACTTGCTCTACATCCCCGCCTTCGACACACGAAGGATTTCCACTATGTAAGATCCCACCGGATCTCTCCTCGGTGCCGTACACCTACAAACCCTCGGACTCCCAAGTCCCGTACACACGCAAGCCCCCTAAGCTTGCCGAGGCCGCACCTCGAACCACCAAGAGTTCACAACCGAACTCCAACCACAACGAGCACACTTGCCCGCTTCCTCAAAGTACAAAGAAAGGATCTCTTTGATGATCACAACACTTGATCACCTAAAGAGCACTCTCACTACAACACACCTATAGGAATATCTAGCAATGGAAAGCTCAAGTGTGGTGTGAGAAAAGCAAGGAAAGACTATGGTGAAAAACTCAAAGAATCACTTAACACTCTCTTGATAAAAACTCTTCCTTATGATTGGAAGTATTTGCACTAAAATCTTGTAGAGAAACTCTTCTAAAAGTATCAGAAAAACTGCTCAAGAAGTCTCAAAAATCTTAACCTCAAAACAATAGACAAAACCCCCTTTTATAGGCTCCCAGAAAATAGAGCCGTTGGGGCTGTGTCAGTGCTGTCGGTCGACCGCCGGTCGACCGGCCAACGGTCATTTTTCTGACCGTTGCAGCCACCGGTCGACCGGCTCGGTCGACCGATAACCTGGAATGAACTGTCGGTCGACCTATCGGTCGACTGGACATTTCCAGAGAGCAAACTCTCTTGGTCGGTCGACCGACCCGGTCGACCGGCCACTGTGCTGACAACGTGCACAGGGCTGTGCACATCGGTCGACCGGACCGGTCGACCGGTTTGGCCTGTCAGCCAGTCTCCAGGTCAGAAAACAGGATTTAAAAATATTTTATAAAATCCTAAAAATACATAGAAATTCTACAAAAATAGTTTTACCAATATACTTGAAAGAACAAACATGCTTGCACAAAATCAAGACATGTTATATATGTTTTGGTCTATTTTTGTAACTTGGAAATATTAGCTCAATAACCAAAATGTATTTTTCCAAAACATGTTTTTCCAAACTTGTTTTTCTAAATCTTCATCAAATACAAAAACAAGATATTTGAGTTCATTTTAAAGCATAGTGTGTATGGATATGATCCACTACACAATCAATAAGAAATATCTATGTTTTTGATCATAAAGCTCTAAACTTGGTTATGGTTTGAAAAGATATATATATGATAGAAATACCAAAACCCAAAGTTTTTATATTTTGTCTCAAAGAAAATCTTTTACTAAATAAAAATTCTTTTCTAAAAAGAAATCTTTTATGAAATCAATTAAATCAAGAGTTCTATCAAGAGTGTGTGTGTGTGATATAACTTGAGCAATCCACCAACTATCTATCCTTTACATTTTTACTAAAACAAAAATACAAATTCTATACCTAGACCCAAGTCTTCAACTTCTTGAAGTCTTCCCTTGAAGGCTTCTCATCTTCTTGACTTGGTCCAAGCTTGATCCAAAAACTCCTTGGATCACCACATGCAAGCTCCAAATCTTGTTCTTTTATCCTTTGTTGAGCTATGCACCTACTAAGATCTTGATCATGAATCTGTCACTAATTAAACACAAGATCATTAGTAACTATAACTACATGAGTTGATCATCATCAAAACTAGGGTGAAGGGCCTTTGGGCCAACAAAAAGTATATGCATGAAGGTAAGTGGCTCAAGGATGTATATGTATAACTAATAGTTTAGAAAAAATAGACATATACATGAAGTTTAACATAAACATGAAAAACATGTCAAAAATATAATACAAGTCAAAATGTATGAATCATCAAAACTAGACTATACTAGTACATCTAACGGGTACAAATGAGCATTTAAGCACAAACACATAATAATCTACTTGTGGCTCACTAGTTGTACAAGTATATATCCAAGTTTTAATGAAAACTAACATCTAAACATGTAATCAAAACATGAAGCATAGAAATCAAAACAAAACTCATATGATCATTATCGTAAATGAACATGTATTAGATCTATGATATACACAATAGTTAAAATAAATGTGAGAACACAAAAGTATAAGTCCATATTAAACATGGGTGATCTCAAATACTAATCATGCATATCACAAGTCTAATGACATTTGACATACTAATCATGAAACAAGACATGCTAAAAATCAACAATATGAAAAGCATGTAAACATAAATGAGGAGTAAGAGATCGTTACCAAAACTGATAGGGCACATCTCCAATTCTCCAAATCAAGGTGGTCCTCCCACCAAACTCCCCTTGAAAGTGATGCATCCAAATAGTCCTATTTAAGCTCGGAACGCATCCACCTCAAGGCACCATCACTCTTACGTCATGTGAGAGCCCACACCTATATCAAATAGAATATGAGTGGTCTTGGTACCCATACTCTTTTGAGTCCATAGGGGTTAGCTCCTTTCCTAACCCAAACAAATTTATTTGCTAAATTTACATCATGTATCTTATCAAAACAAAATTTAGCAAGGTGGCCCTTACGTTCACAATGTGTACAAGTGTACACATGAGCATATAATGTGTGATGGGTGTGAACGTGGGGAGCATATGTATGCCGTGATTTGTGTGCATGCATAGATGGAATTTGTTTCTTACGAAACATAGATTCCAAACGTGTATGATTCATGACACAATGGCTCAAAGTGGAGCCCAAACAATCCACACTCTTCTTCAAAACATTTATATCATTTTTAGTACTAGAAGATAAAGTGGAGCATGCAATAGGTGAGTTATATGATGAAGCTACACTAGCATGGCAAACATGAGAATCTAAATCATTTTTCAAAGAAATGTTCTTCTTAGAAACCAAATCCAATTCGTTTGAAATAGAAACAATTTTCATTTTTAAAGATTCATTTTCTTTCACAACAAAATCAAGTTTTGAAGACAAGATCTCATTTTTCTTCAAAACTTCATTGCAATCATTTTTATTTTTCAAAAACTTGTTTTCATTTAAAACAAGTTCAAGTTAGGTTTTCAAAGAGTCACACTCATTTGAAATCTCAACTTTCTCTTGTAAAGTCAACTCAAGTTTTGAAAACAAATCCTTATTTTTTATTTAATTTACAAGTTTTCTTTTTTAAAACTTTATATTATTCCAAGAGGTTCTCACAAACAATAGATAACTCTTCATTTAATGCATCGGTATCCATACTATCATGATCATCAACTGAAGAGCTAGCACTATCTAGTTGAGTATCCGAATGTATCTCGACGAAGTCATTCCCTTGGACTATGTAGCATCGTTGTTCGAATTCAACGTCACTAATTCATCCTCCACAATGGTTGGCGTTTGGAGCTTGGAGGAGGTCAACGTGTTCCACACTGCAAAGGCGAAATCACAATTAGAAACCATCATAAGATATTCTTTGTTAAGTGTCCTTCTAAGTACCTCAAGGGCTTGTGCATTGGCCTCTATATGCTTGTTATTACCAAGATAGGATTTCTTAGTAGCGGCAAGGAAAACATGCAAGCCTAGGGTTTTTAGGTACATACTCATCCTAAATTTCCACATGTCAATGTTGGAAACATAAAACATAGGAGGTGTCATGCAATCCATGAGTGTGTGTAAACAATATAAGTGTGCAAATGCAAATGATAGATTAGCAAAACTAAGATCACACTCTTAGGTGTTTAAACCTAATATCAGGAGCGTAGGCTCTAATACCAATTGAAAGTACACCTAGAGGAGGGTGAATAGGTGTATGACTAATCTAATGAACAATAATGTGGAATTAAAAACTTTAATGCAACACACTTAGTGTAACCAACAAGTGTAGCCGAATTACCGGTGAAGGGCTCTGGACTAACTCCTCTTGATTCCTCTGAATAAGAGTTGAGGTGCAATATGAAGCTCTCGTGGTAAAACACAAGTGAGGCACACAAACAAACCAAGCATGTATATGATATAACAATATGAATCAATGCACAAAGTAAGAGAGAAAGTAAAAGAAAGTGGATCAAACGCAAACACCGAGATATGTTTTGAGGTTCGAGCTCACAACTCTACGTCCCCGCTTTCACACAAAAGGATTTTTACTAACTCGTCCACACAGGACTTCCCACACAGGGAACCCCACTGAGGATTTAGGGCAAATACAATTGGGAGTACACAACTCCTCTCTTCAACCAATACAACCTCTACACTTAGAGGCAAGGCACAAAGCCAAACAAAGATCAACCTCACAAATGAGGGATAGGCACAAAGCCACTCAAACACAATCACCTCACGCTTGAGGGATTCTAACACAATCTCCACCTCTCACTAGAGGGAGCCAAATACCACTTCCACTATCACCACACTTCAGGGATACAACTCAATCACCTCTCACTAGAGGGATATAACAATCAATGGAAGGTTTACAACTTGGTGATCACAAAGACCACAAACCAATTTCTTTTCTCACTAAACAAAGATTCTCTAGATAGGATAGAAATGATAAGCTCAAGTGTGAGAAATAAAGAGTTTGAAATCAAAAACTCAAAGAAAAACTCTTGGGAAAACTTCTAGAATAGATATGAAATGAAGATCAAAAACCAATCCCAAAGACTTCTCCTTTTCTTGATTTTTCCAACCCTTTAAAACAAATAAAGATAAAAATCATTTGGCTTAAAACTCTTTTGAAAACTTGTATTAAACACTTGAGAATATGAGAAATTTTGGCTCTTTAAATTCTTGTTGAAAACAACTAAGAAATGGGGTATTTATACCCTCATTTCAAATCTGCCCGTTGGCAGCTGAAAAGGGCATTTTTGCCCTTCCGGTCGACCGGCCGGTCGACTGGCCAATGGTCAAAAAGTGACCGTTGAGCCCTCCATAGACCGCCCGGTCGATCGTGCCAGATCCAGAGAGCAGCTGCTCTCTGACCGGTCTTGGCCGCACCCGAGAGTGGGCTGACTTCAGTCGGTCGACCGCTCGGTCGACTAGCCAAATCACTTGGCCTTTGTGCACGTCTTGTGCACATCGGTCGACCGGTCCGGTCGACCGACTACTGGTCTGGTCGACCGTCCCGGTGACCGCCAGAGCCTGGCAGGGACAATTTCAGGATTTAAAAAACTAGGGTTTTTAACTTCAATTAAATCTTATAAAATCACATAAATTTCACAAAAATTAGTTCTTTTATAATCTTTGAAATACAAATATGTGTGATAAAAATTCAACACATATTTTAAACTATTTGAACCATTTTTGTGACTTGAAAATTTTGCCTTAAACCAAAAACCGTATTTTTCGAAACTTAGATTTTTGAAATGGAAATCCGATTTTTTCAAAACACATGTAAATACAAAAACATGATATTTAAACAACTTTGAAGCATATAGTATATAGATAGAATTCAATATACATGAAAGAGATATATATATCAATATTTTTGACATTAAATCCAAAAATAGGTTTTGTCTAAATACAAAACTCCAAACACATGAATAGTGTATCAAAATAAGTTTTTCTAAGAATATGAAGCATACATGTATATAGATCAAATCTAATATACATTAAACCATGTAAACTTGTTTTGATTCAAATCTATTCATGAAAACCAAGATCGGTTAAACCGAAAACCAAAACATGAAACTTGTGTGTTTTGTGAACTTGAGCATATCACACTATCTAATCTTTACAATGGATCTAAACTAAATCTTAACTAAACAAACCGAAACCTTCTTGTAGAACGTCGTCTCTAAGTCGACTCGATCCAAACGCGATTCCTCGAACTTGACTCCAACGAGTGCTAGATGTGAACTTTGACGCTCGAACTCTTGAATCACCATGTGAAAGCTCCAAAACACCTTTGTTGAAGATAATCACCTACTAATAACTTGATTAAATATCTGAAACTAAATATCACAAGATTATCTGTAAACTATAACTACATGAGTTAATCATCATCAAAACTAGAGTGGAAGGCCTCTGGGCCAACACTTTAACTAGTTTTTTCAAAAATTACTTTAAACTAGTTATTTATTCTTCACTTGGTAGTGTATTCAATCTATAAATATTTTCAAACTCTTATTTTTGAAAACCCCTACTAACCAAAGGGTGGTTAGATGGGCGACCATGCTTTGCATATCCTTATTGAATATCTTTTAAACTTGTGCATGAATAAGGTGGTAGGTATGAGTTATACACATGATTTTCATGTTATTTCATTTTTGTGTACTCATATTTGGTTCTTATATTTGTATGCTTCAAATTTCAGTTAGTATTTCCATTTTCATACAATATATATATGATTTGATTATACTTGTTTTACCATATCTTTACATTCTTAAAGCACAAGTTATGTTTATCTTAAAGTTGATTTTATTCTAAATGTTAATAAGTATCTTTACAAGGTTATACATTGATTTCAATTGGTATTTATTTGGTATCAAAATATACTTCATATTTCACCTTTAATTGGTATCAAAATCTACTGTTGTATCTTAAAAAATTTTTTCTTACAAGTGGTACTAACTTTTGTGTTGTCAACTACTATTTGATTTCATTGGTATCATAATTCATTTGGTTGACTTCATGAAATTTGAAAAAAATTTGTTTTAAAAATACTTTCAAAATTTGTTAATATGTTTTGTCTATATGCAAGGGGAGCTTAACATCTCCTCTATATATAAATTCATATTGAGTGTATCTTACATTGTGACCTCTCTTTTTTACGTGATACAGGTGTGTAGGGGGAGCTTAACATCTCTGTTTATATATTGTACATTATGCTTTATGTGGGTTAGGATCTAGTCATCCCTTCTATATAATGCATGTATACAGGGGGAGCTAACTTTATGTCTCTCCTCTTCATGAATGTATATCACATATACATCTTTATTGTTTGTTTGTCTTTGCCCCTTTGCTGATGAATTGACAAAAAAAGGAAGAAGAATTTAGTGAGTTTATATATGCATGCTTAATATTGGTATTTATGCATATATGTTTTGTTTAGTGTATGAGCTTTTATTGAATATCCTTATTGTTTATTCTATGCATAAGTTAAGGAGGAGCTTCTATGAAGCTTAATTTTAATTCATGTATATATAACTCCATGAGTTTTGTCATTCATCAAAAAGGGGGAGATTGTTGGCCCAATGGCCCATCACTCTATTTTTGATGATGATTAACTCATGTAGTTATAGTACTAATGATCTTGTACTTATTTAGTTTCAGATATTTGATCAAGATCTTAGTTGGTATTTAGCTTCAACAAAAGAATCGTAGTTAAGTTTTGAAGCTAACACGTGTTGATTAAAGAGCTCGCGCATTAAGATCGCATCATGTACTCAAAAGGATTTAGCTCATTAGATCAAGGTTTGGACCAAGTCAAGAAGGAGAAAAAGATTTTCAAGAGAAGGTTTTCAAGACTTGTGTCAAGTTTGTAAGTGTTAAGATTTTGTTTTTAGATAAAATGTAAAGGATAAATTAGTTGTGGATTGTTCAAGCTCATACACACACACAAAAAATTTATATAGTGTTTTTATAAAATAATTTCAGTTTTAGAAAATATCGTTTTGGTTTTGAGATTCAAATTATACATCCTTATGTTTCGTGATTAGATTTTATCAAAACAAGTTTATACGGTTTATATGTGTTTTGAATTTCATCCATATACATTGTTAGTTCAAATGTTTAGAAAAACTTATTTGATGTTTCTATATCATGTGTTTAAGTTTTGTATTTATCAAAACTTATTTTAGAGCTTATTGTCAAAAATATAGATATTTTATCTTATATGTGTATTAGATCATATCCATACATACTAAGCTTCAAAAGTGTATAAAATATCTTTTTTGTATTTCAAGAAGTTTTGAAAAAATCGTTTTTCAAAATTGAGGATTGATTTTGAAAAATACAGGTTTTTGTTTAAGGCTAAATTTTTATATCACAAAAATGGCTCAAAAATTTTGTAATATGTGTTGATTTTTTATCACATATATTTGTACTTCAAAGTATTTCAATGAACTTATTTTTATAGATTTTATGTGATTTTATGGGAATTTATAGGAGTTTATAAGACCAAGTTATAATCCTTAATTTCCCTGACCTTGGATGCTGGCAGTCGGTCGACCTGGCGGTCGACCGATGTGCACATATACGTGCATGAGCCTTGACTTGAGGGCCGGTCGATCGGGCGGTCGACCGATCTAGAGAGTTCACTCTCTGGATCTGGCCCCGGTCGACCGGGCAGTCAACCGGCCAAAAAGTTTGCTCTCTGGATCTTGCCTCAGTCAACCGACCGGTCGATCGACAGGTCAAGACCTGGGTGCGGTCGACCGGCAGTCCTAACAGTCATAAATATGACCGTTGGCTGGTCGACCGACATGTCATCTGGCCTGCAAATTTGACCCCAACAGCTATATTTCTGAACTATATTTAAGGGGCCTATTTTAGCTAGTTTTACACAAGATTTGAAGAGGATGACCCAATTTTTTCTACCTTTCTTAGAGGTTTTCCAATAAGTTTTAGAGCTTAAATTCTATATCAAAATGAGTGTTTACAAGAGTGATTCGCTTGTCTTTTCCAAAAGGATTTCTTGAGTTTTTCCTCCACAAATCTATCTTAGTTTTATCATAAAAGCTTGAGTTTTTCATTGCCATATCTATCCTATAGTAGCTTTGTTGTGAGAGTTTTTTTGGTGATCAAAGTGTAGAGATCACCAAGTATTCATCATTGTATTTGAGGAGGCGAACTTGCGGGTTCGTGTTGTGACGAGTTCTTGTCGGAGCTCGGTATAGAGGTGCGGCCTCGGCAAGCTAGTGTGCTTGCATGTGTTGTCCTTGCGGGAACAAGTGAGGGACTTGCGGGCCCAAGAGTTCTAGTGTGTACTCGTTGTCATTGTTGTAACACCGGGGATCTTGCGAAATCGATTCTAGTGGAAATCCTTTATAGTATTGAAGGCGGGAACGTAGAGCAACGGTGCTCGAATCTCGAAACAATTCTCCCATATTTGCGATTGCTCATCTCTCTCTCTCACTTGTGTTTATATATCTTGCATGCTCATATTGTTTATCTCTATATATGCTTGGTATACTTGTGCTTAATTGATATATGCTTGGGATTATTTTCTCACACTTGTATTCAATCAAGAGAGCCATAGTGGCACCTCAACTCTTAATCTAGAGGAATCTAGAGGAGATAGTCCATAACCCTTCACCGAGAATTCGGCTACACTCTTGTGTTATACTTTATATGTTAGCTTAATAGATTTAGTTTGCATAAATAGTTTTTAATTCCGCTTAATTTTCCATTAGATTAGCTTGTACACCTATTCACCCTCCTCTAGGTGTATTTCACACCCGAAGACCCATCCCTCCCTCCTTCTTCACAACCAATACACCCTTCGCCCATTATCATCATACGCGACCATCTTCACCTCAGATCCACTCCCCTACCCATAACTTGGCATCCTTCTCCTTACAGCACCGGACCCCACCGGCCTCCGCCATCAAGGCCGAGCCACCGGACCTACTCCATGACACCTCACGCGCAACCCCGGCCAACACCCCCTTGCAACACACCCCATCCAAGCATGCCTCCTCCCATGCCAAGCCACCACACCCCCTTCTCCATCAGCAAACTGTGCCTCCTCCTTCCTTCCCGGTGAGTCCTACGAGCTTCCCCTTCTCCTCCTCTCCTCCAGCGAGCCTTTGACATCTCCGCGGCTCCCGTCGAGACACCGGTGTTGTCCATAAGATCCGCCAAGCTCTGTTATCGTTCCCTGAGCCCTTTTTCCAGTGAGCTTCTCCTTCTTTCTATTTCTCTCTCTCCCTGTATATATATTTGGTGTCTTATGCAAAATGTATCTTGTGTAACGTGATTGGACAAGTTCATGCATGCATGTGTGGTTGTTGTTGTTGGCCCAGAGGCCTTCCACTATAGTTTTGATGATGATTAACTCATGTAGTTATGTTTACTAATAATCTTGTGATGTTTAGTTTCAGATTCTTAACCAAGATATTAGTAGGTGATTAGCTTCAACAAAGGTGTTTTGGAGCTTCTCACATGGTGATTCAAGAGCCCGAGCGTCAAAGTACATATCTAGCACTCGTTGGAGTCAAGCTCGGTGGATCACGGTTTGGATCGAGTCGACTTGAAGACGGAGTTCGTCAAGAAGACTTCGGTACATAGTTTAGTTTTGTGTTTAGATCCATTTGTAAAGTTAGATAGTGTGGTATGCTCAAGTTCACAACACACACACTTATTTAAGTTTTCATGTTTATTGGTTTTCAGTTTTTGGTTTAACCGATCTTGGTTTTCATGAATAGATAGATCAAAACAAGTTTACATGGTTTAATGTATATTAGATTTGTTCTATATGCATATTTGCTTCATATCTTAGACAAACTTAGTTTGATATGCCTATTCATGTATTTAGGTTTTGTATTTTAACAAAACATATTTTTGGATTTAAAGTCAAAAACATTAATATATATATCTTTATATGTATATTGGATTATATCCATATATTATATGCTTTAAAAGTTGTTTAATATCATGTTTTTGTATTTGGATGAGTTTTGGATAAAACGTATTTTCATTTGAAATATCAAAGTTTTAGAAAAATACAGTTTTTGGTTTTTAGCAAAATTTCTAAGTTAAAAAAATAGTTCAAAATGTTTGTAACATGGTTTGATTTTACTTAAACATGTTTGTATATCAATGTATTATACTGAAACTATTTTTGTGGAATTTTAGAAGTTTTATGGGATTTTATTTTAAAATTAAAACCCAAGTTTCAAGTCCTAAAAAACTGCCTGCCAGGCTCTGGCGGTCGACCGGACCCAGAGTCGGTCGACCAGACCGGTCGACCGACGTGTACAAAACGTGCATGCTGGCCAGCCACTTGGGCCGGTCGACCGAGCGGTCGACCGACTGTAAGTACCCCACTCTCGGGTGGGGGCGGTCGATCGACCGGTCGACCGTAAAGCTTGGACGGTCGACCGAGTGGTCGACCGGCCAGAGAGCATTTGCTCTCTGGATTGGCACGGTCGACCGGACGGTTGATTGATACACAATATTGCATATTTTACCACATAATCCCCATGCATATTGCAAATAAATATATGATTTTTACTCATCTTCTCTATATATTTGCAGGTTCACACTCTAATGGAGAGATAGCCCAATAATCACTTTAATTAGCAATAATTAAAGTGATTAAATCCAAGATTAAAATAAAGCCCAAGATTTGAAATCAGAATCCAGAGAGATCCGCGCACCAATTGAAGATTCTAGAAGGCCACGTGGATAACAACCTCTCAACCAACCTGCAACAGAAATCTGTTGCTCAACAGAATCCGTTTTGCCGCAGGTTTGCCGCCAAAACGCGGCAAAGTAGAGGCTGTTGAGATCCGGATTTTGCGCCAACGGCCAGGGCTCTCGAAGCTTCTCTCTCAGCCTATAAATATCTGCACCTGACCTGCGAGCAAAGACGGAACGGAAGAAGAGAGAGAAGAGGATAGATCATTGTATTTTTGTAGGATTTTTTTCTAGGTTTTGTTTCTCTTAGTCTTCTTCTTTCCTAGAAATCTTTGCAAGAGAGAGATTGTAAGAGAGAGAGAGAGAGCTTGTGTAATCAAGGTGTGACAACTTGTGGAGCAAGGATTCATCCATTCTCTTCACTCTACTCAAGCAATTTCTAGTATTACTTTACTTTCTTTACTTCTAGTTTTACTTTACTTGCAATTTTATTCATGCTTTGTTTTGCTTTTCTAATGGCTAGTAGCTAATTCTTTCTTCTCATGGCTAGCTAACAACTTACCTTGCTAATTACTAACTCATGAGGTGATTGCTATCTTTAATCCTGCAAAGTGTATGATCTTCTCTTCTCCGATGGGTTACTTTCATGCTTGGCTAGTATCTTGTTGTAATTCTCCATATGATTCATGTGTGCCTCATTTAGAGCCTTGTCTTTAGAACAAGTGCCTTGATGGAACATGGAGATGAATCACCAAACATATGCTAATAGATGTACAACTTCTTCACTTTCAATTGATGTATGTTGTATCTTCTTCCTTAGCCTCCCTTGTGTGTCGCTCTTTTGATTCCATTATTGAAAGTCTACTTGTAGGCCAATGACATCTATGAAGTCTACAAGACTAGTCCAAGAATGATCCCCATCATCCAAGTGGGAAAGTAATTAGACCAACACGCAAGACATACATATGCCGATGAGTCAACATGAGGCTAGCATCACCATCACGGAGTTTAGTAAGTCTTTAGCAAGGAAGTAAGGTTAGCTAGCCATGGTTTTTTTTTATCTTAAATTCTTTCAAAGTTTTACTTTCTTTTAGTGTGAATACCAAATCCAATCTTGATTTTGATTTCTCTCGATTTCCATCATGAACATATCCATCCATTCTTTCATTCTTTTGTCATGATTCTTTTATTCTTTTAAAGCAAAGAAGAATTCTCGTTTTACATCTTCACTACGGACCGTAACGCTTCTATCGCTAGCTCTCCCTGAGAATCGACTCGGTATAGCTCTATGCTATAACGGAGATAGGAAAGGGTATATTGATCTTTGAATACATTTGTGGAGCACTCGAGGTTGTTTCTAAACCTTAACTCTTTCATTTGAATATCTATATTTGTGTGCAAATTAACTCCACAATACAACACCTTTCCCGTCTAATCAACGGTCGACCGGAAGGCTCCAACGGTCAAATTTTTGACCGTTGGCGGTTGACTGGGCCGGTCGACCGACAGCTGCCAGGGCTGAAAAACAGCCCCAACGGCTAGTTTTTCTCCAGCCTATAAATTGGGCTTTGGGGGACTGTTTTGGTTAAGATTTTAAGAAGAAAAATTTCCTACTTCTCTAGTGTTTATACACAAGTTTTCAAAAGAGTTTTTGTGTTCAAAAGATCATTCTTTATTTGTTTTCAAGAGTTGAAAAAATCAAAGAAAAATTTAGATTTGGGATATTTGCTTTGTTGTTCATTTCTATCAAATATGTTTTCCAAAGTATTTTTCTTTGAATTTTTGATTTCCAAACTCTTTGTTTTCCACACTTGAGCCATATCTTACTATCCTATCTACAGGATCTTTATTTGTGGGAAAATTGGTTTGTGGTTGAGATATACCACCAAGTTGTAAACCCTCCTTGGCTTGTGATTCCCTCTTGGGTAGAGCTTGATTTGGAATGGTGGTTGGCTCCCTCTAGTGAGAGGTTGAGATTGTGTATTGCTCCCTCTAGTGAGAGGTGGAGTTGGTGTTGGTTTTGTATCCCTCTTAGTGAAGAGGTAGATTGTGGTTGTTTGGCTAAGTGCCTACCCCTCTTGTGTGAGGTGGTGTTTGCATTGCCTCTGTGAGAGGTTGTATTGGTTGGAGAGAGGAGTTATGAACTCCCGATTGTATTGCCCCAAATCCTCAGTGGAGGTTCCCTGTGTGGGAGTCCTGTGTAGACAAGTTAGTGGATTGGAAATCCTTCTCGGTGAAGGCGGGGACGTAGAGCTGGGTGCTCAAACCTCGAAACACATCTTATTGTTTGCATTTGATCAATTGACTCTTAACTCTCTCTCTCTTTACTTTTGTGCCTTGCATCATTTATATTGCTCATTCATATTATATGCTTGGCTTGTTTGTGTGTGGCTCACTTGTGCTTAACCACGAGAGCTTCATACAGCGCCTCAACTCTTATTCAGAGGAATCAAGAGGAGTTAGTCCAGAGCCCTTCACGGGAATTCGGCTACACTCGTTGGTTGCATTAAGTGTTGTTGCAATAAGTTTTAATTTTCACATTTAGTTCATTAGATTAGCCGTACACCTATTCACCCCCCTCTAGGTGTACTTTCAATTGGTATCAGAGCCTACGCTCCTGATATTTGGTTTAACCACCTAGGAGTGTGATCTTTGTTTTACTAATCTTCATTTGCATTTGCATTTGCACCATATAGTTTGCACTCATGGATGTTCCTCTCAAGTTTGATATCTCTAGACTTGACATATGGAAGGTTCTTATGAGTTGTCATTTAAAAACCCTAGGCTTGAATGTTTATCTTGCCATTACTAAGGAATCCTACCCTAGTGATAGCAAGCATATAGAGGCTAATGCAATAGCCCTAAAGGCACTTAGAGCATCTCTTCATTAAGAAAATTTACATGTCTTCTCACTATGATTCGGCTTTTGCAGTATGGAGCATTTTAACTTCTCCCGAGTTACCAAAGATTATCGATAAGATGAGGAGATCTAGAAGAGACGAGTCCGATGAACGTTGCTTCATGGTCCAAGGGAATGAATCCCTTGAGGTACACTCGGACACTCAACTAGATGCTAGTTCTAGTTCATATTGCAATGAGTGTATGGAGGCTCAAGCCATGAATGATGAACTTGCTAAAATTGTGAAAATTTGATTTCAAAATACAAACTTTTGAAAAAGAAAAGTCTTAGTTTAAAAGAAGAAAATAAAATTTATCTTCTAGACTTGAGTTTGTTTTGCAAGAAAGGGTTGAGATTTCAAGTGAAAGTGACTCGCTTAAATCCCAACTTGATCTTGCACTTAATGAAAACAAAATTTTGAAAAGTAAAAATGATTGTGAATATATTTTGAAGAAAAATGAGGATTTAACTTCAAAATTTGATTTTGTATTAAAAGAAAATAATTCTTTGAAAAATAAAATAAATTTGATTTCACAAGAATTAAAAGATTGTTTAAAAAAAAATATTTCTTTGCAAAATGATTTGGATTCTCATGTTTGCCATGCTAGTGTAGCTTCACATTCTACCTCACCTATTGCATGCTCCACTTCTTCTAACATTGAAAATAATATAAACTTGTTAAAGAAGAATATGGATTGTTTGGGCTCCACTTTGAGCCATTGTGCCAAGAACCATACACGTTTGGAATCCATGTTTCGCAAGAAACAAATTCCATCTATGCATGCACACAAACTACGGCATACACATGCTCCGCACGGCCACACTCATCACACATTGTATGCTCATGTGTACACATGTACACATTGTGGACGTAAGGGCCACCTTGCTAAATTTTGTTATGATAGAGTTCATAATGAAAATTTAGCAACTAAGTTTGTTTGGGTTAGGAAGGAACTAACCCCTATGGACCCAAAAGAGTATGGGTACCAAAGACCACCCTTATTGTTTTGATGTAGGTGTGGGCTCTCGCATGACGTGAGAGCAATGGTGCCTTGAGGTGGATGCGTTCTGTAACGCCCCGATCCCGCAGGTACGGGGACGTTATGGCGACGTACATACACAAGGCGGAAAACCCCACGTACGTACGCTAAGCCTCAGTACAGTACATACCCTCCATAGAGACATGAGGTCCAGGATAAAAGCAGTACAAGAATACCTGCAGAAATAGGTCAGCGATCATAATAGATATGAAAAATAGGGACAAATAAGATAACAGAAATAAATGCCTAGGATACCTATGACTAGGCCAGATGAGGAATCTCCTATGTCACGCCAAGGCACTCTCTGCTACTCTGAGAACTCGGATCTCCAATCTGGGCACGCAAACCCAGGGTCGTCAGAAAGCGACCTAGTGAGTGGTAATATGAAGGAAGCAGTAATATATACATAATAATACAAGCACGATACTAACATATAATACATGATGTGGTACAAGTGATATTATATCATAAGTATATAGGAAGCAGTGGAAATATATAAACATGTCATCTTTTGATATCATCACTACCTAGCCAGTTCTCATCAGGTCATGACTCGAATCATATCTAGTATATAATACATAATGTTATCTAGCGGTGACGTAACAGCAGTGAATATGGTAGTGATGTAAATGAACATGCAGGTGGGCATATGCAATATGAACATGCTACTGTGTTGTGTCTAAATAGCATATAAGCAATGCAAAACAGAATATATGTGATGCAAGGTGACATGTGCATGAGTAGTATGCCACCATAGGTATCAGGTAGTGTAGCAAAGTCTACAGGTAACATGATAGCGGATACAATAACATGAACAGGAATAGTAACAGGTAAGCACGATCACAGTGAGCATGAAAGCAGACAAATAACAGGAACAGTAACAAGTTAGTATACATGTATCAGGCAAGTCATGTGATTGACACAATAGCAGAAATCAGTACCACCTGATATTTTAATCAATCTCTTCCAGTGTTCCATACCACTGGCAGTTCATACTGGAGCCCGCACTCCAGTCGAACCCATCCGGACATGGCCTACGGGTACCATTATCCAGACGAGAGAGTGACCAAATAACAAGTGTTCCCAACGTCACTATTGTGTATACTGTTTTATTATGTTAATTGGAAACCCATGGTCGAGGAGTTCTTATCGGGTGGATGTATCCCGTGCATACCCGGGATCACGGCCTTAAACGGACCCCTGGCTGCTGAGACCAGGGCCCTCCGCTAAGAGGGGAGCATGAATCAAGTAACGGGAGCTCATGGAGCTAGTGGTAGGTAGCACTACCGTCCCCTGCAGTGGGACTAACAATATGGATCCAGTACATCACCCGATAAGATCTAATCAACCGTCAAGTCTCCCCCATACCCAAGTTATCATTATGATCTGATATGTCAAGTATACAATGTGACAAGAACAAATAACAGTACATGATACGGGTAACATGATAACTGGACCAGAGCTCTGTTGATAACGTAGAACAATATAACGGGAATCGGGAACAATATATCAGGAACAATATAACGGGAACAATATAACGGGATCAATAGATGTGGAAGTCCACATATCGCATATCAACAGCTCTCATGTCCAGTAACGGGAGTATCCATCTGACAATAATAGAGAAAGCATACATGCACGTGCAACAGTGATATGCCGAGAATCTATATAATGATGAGCACAATATATGAGATGACGGTAGTCTGTGAAGTAGTTCATATGAGTAACTGATGTGACGTGTCATAGTATCGATGCAACATCTACAAGTAATACCAATGGGCAGTGTCTAATATCATGTACAGTAAACTACCGTATCAGTGTAAGGATGATAACAATAATATGACATGCGGTACTTATCCTTGTCCTAGTGGAACATAGTTGTGTAGTCATAATACATAAGTGGTGTCTAGCATGTATGTCTAGTGAACGTGTAGTGTCATAGCGTATCTGTGGATCAGTATGTATATCACGTGACTGTGATACAATACATGTCATAAGAGTGGACAAGCAGATAATGATATAGTGGTCCGATAATTACTTCCTTGTCTTTATTTTATATCAGGACATACTTAACCAGATTCTATGTTATTCCTATTACAGTAACTGTCCAATCATGACCGGTGAGTAATTGATGATTACCGTATTTTATCCAGAATCAGGATATATCAATCAATGTCACTACACATGATAAAATATAATTTATAAAAAAAACACTCACAAACTGGTCATGAGGAGGTAGCTCTTTTCCCATGATCGCAACGGATCCAGAATCGTCCCAATCGGAGTCCGGATGCTCCCGATATCGCCCGAATATGAAAAGGAATAAAATGGGGTTAAATATGTAATAAACATATTTCAATGCAAATACTAAAAAGTAGCAGGGGCTTTTATGCAAATTTACCTTTAAATGGGTTTCGGAGCGGGTTTGGCTCATAACGGGTCGGGTCCAGATCCACAACCCAAACCCGTAACTTAAGTTATTGGGTAAGTGGGTATATAGGGTTAACGGGTATCAAACCAACATGTAGGTAACCCAATAAGGGTATTTGGGTAATGGGGATAGGGTTTCGGGTTTAGAAGGATTATGGGTTTGGGTTTGGATCTTCACCCAGCCCGTTAACCCGCATCCAAACCCATTACAGGTAAAATTACAGAAACCCCCTGAGTCAATTTATTAATTGCATTTGAATTCTTTTTATTTGCATATTTAACCCATTTTCATTACTTTTAGTATTCGGGCGATATCTGGAACATCCGGACTCCGATTCGGGCGACTCTGGATCCGTTGCGATCGTGGGGAAGAGAGCTACCATCCTATGGCTAGTTGGTGAGTGTTTTGTTTTATAAATTATCTTTTTAGCATATTAATTGAACTTGGTTGATTTATATAAATAAAACATGATACCGGTAAAGTAAGCTATAGACAATATTAAAACACTATCGTCACCACTGTACTTAAAACATACCTGATACCTAATAGACGTAGAGTGTGACACTGGATGCCTATTAGGTCATATTCATGGACCACTGACAACTCGGACACAGATATCATGACTGTACCGCCACTGACCCACGGACCACTAGGTCACCATATTAGTGGATACGATCACTTCATGTAGTAGCTCACAGTTAGATAACTATCGTCACATGTATACTGATTCACGATACTTGACGACACTACACTGTCACTAGACATGACTGCTAGACACCATTAGTACATGCACTGATATCCTCCTTACACGGATACCATAGTTCACTGGATATGGTATGATACACTGACCACTATTATTACCACTATCACATATAGATATGACACGGATTCTTGCTACACATATATCTTCCACTAGTACACAGATAGACCAATGCACGGACTACTGCATTTCATATTATGTCATGTCTACATATCACTGTTACACATGTATGTCATGTTTCCATAGCCCTGTTACCAATGCATGTATGATTTCTCTATTCTTGTCATATGATTCCCCGTTCATATTACAGGTATTATGATTCCATGTTCCCGTATTTATGTTATATGATTGATTCCTGTTACAATGATATGGATATTCCCGATACTGAACATGAGAGCTGTTGATATGCTATATGTGGACTTCCACATCTATTGTTCATGTTTCCCGTTATATTGATCCCGTTATATTGTTCCCGATTCCCGTTATATTGTTCTACGCTATCAACAGAGCTCTGGTCCAGTTAGCATGTTACCCGTATCATGTACAGTAGTTGTTCTTGTCACATTGTAGACTGGACATATCAGATAATAATGATAACTTGGGTATGGGGGAGACTTGACGGTTGATTAGATCTTATCGGGTGATGTACTGGATCCATATTGTTAGTCCCACTGCAGGGGACGGTAGTGCTACCTACCACTAGCTCCATGAGCTCCCGTTACTTGATTCGTGCTCCCCTCTTAGCGGAGGGCTCTGGTCTCAGCAGCCAGGGGTCCGTTTAAGGCCGTGATCCCGGGTATGCACGGGATACACCTACCCGATAAGAACTCCTCGACCATGGGTTTCCAACTCACATAATAAAACAGTATACACAATAGTGACGTCGGGAACACTTGTTATTTGGTTACTCTCTCGTTTGGATAATGGTACCCGTAGGCCATGTCCGGATGGGTTCGACTGGAGTGCGGGCTCCAGTATGAACTGCTAGTGGTATGGGACACTGGAAGAGAGTAATTAAAATAACAGATGGTACTGATTGCTACTATTGTATAAATAACATGACTTGCCTGATATATATTTACTACTTGTTACTGTTCTTTTCCTGATACATGCTTACTACTTGTTACTGTTCCTTGCCTGATACATGTTTAGTTGTACTTGTTATTGTGCCTGATCATTTATCCGATATCATGTTACATGTTTATTTGTTACTTTACTCGATACATGTTACACTTTTTGTAGTAGCATACTATTCATGCATATGTGCATATATTCTATTTTCTGTATACCTTGCATACATCATTACTGTCTATGCACCACACCGTATACTGGTTAGGTAGCATATGCACATTTGCATGTTCACTACTATCACATCACCACTAGCATGTACACTCGTCACCACTAGATAACATTATATATTATATAAACTGGATACGATTAGAGACATGACCCGATGATTACATATTTTTATTTGTCTACTGCTTATTACTGTTATTACATTCTATCTTATATCTTATTATCGTGCTTGTATTATTATAGTATATTCCTGCCTTCTTCATTTTACCACTCACTAGGTCGCTTTCTGACGATCCTGGGTTTTCATGCCCAGATTGGAGATCCGAGTTACCATAGCTTCAGAGAGTGCCTTCGAGTCACATGGGAGATTCCGCATCAGGACTATTCATAGGTATTTTACTGCTTTATTTCTGTTATCTTATTTATCCTTGTTTTCATATCTGTTATGATCGCTGACCTCTTTCTGCAGGTATTCTTGTACTGCTTTCATGCTGGACCTCATATCTATATGGAGGTATTGTACTGTACTGAGGCTTAACGTACGCGTGAGGTTGTTTTCACCTCGCGTATGTACGTCGCCATAACGTCTCCGTATCCTTGGGATCGGGGCGTTACATAGTGGTATCAGAGCCTAGGTTCACACCTGGTGTGGGTAACCACCTGGGACAATCCTCGGGCTCTTACCAACAGTACAATCAGGTTCAGATTAACTGATCTGTATCTGAATTTGGGGTTCCAGCAACAAGTACAAGAATATCATGACCTTGATAATTCCTTCCTTGACTCGTTTGTCTTCCTACCTTCCTTCCAATTGCACCCAGAACATCCGATTTCCTTCTTCCTTTCCTTACATCGTCTTGCTTTCCATCCGTTGAGATTAGTTCACTACCATACTTCTCCATCCCGAGTTCCTTCTAGATATCAGAGTGCGCAGCGGAAGGGTCGTGGACCCGTAACATTTCGGATTTGGGGTTGAAAATGATGTTCTCACACCTGATTGAAATTGCGAGGACGCAATTTTTGTAAGGTGGGGAGAAATGTAACACCCTGCTCCCTGATGTACGTATCACCGTATCAGTACCCGATATGACGTATAAAATTGATTTGACCTCCGTGGTAGTCCGATTGAGCTGATTTCAGTTTCTAAAATCATTTTCTAATATTTTAGGTTTTTCAGGATTTTTTTTGAAATTTTTCTGGATTAGTTTGGAAAATCTCCGTGTCGGTGTCGACCGATACCGATAACCGGCCTTCCGATTTTTATTGTATCCGCTATCATGTTACCTGTATGATCGTTACTTACCTGGTACATGTTACGTTTTCTGTGGTATAATCTGCATTGCATATATTCTGTTTTGCATTGCCTATATGTTGCCTGGACACCACACCGTAGTATGGTGATGTTGCATACTTCATCTACATGTTTATGTCCATCACATCATCACTATACAACTGTAGTTATTATTATAGACATGACCCGATGATAACATGCTAGGTAGTGCTGGTATTAAAATATAACGTGATTATATTTTCTACTGCTTCTTATATATTTATTTTATGGTATCACTAGTACAACATCATGTATTATATATATGTATCGTGCTTGTATTACTATTATATATATATATTACTACCTCTTCCTTCATTTTACCACTCACTAGGTCGCTTTCTGACGACCCTGGGTTTGCGTGCCCAGATTGAGATCCGAGTTACCGTAGCTTCAGAGAGTGCCTTGGAGTCACATGGGAGATTCCTCATCGGGACTATTCATAGGTATCTTAGTGATTTATTCCTGTTATCTTATTTGTTCCTCTTTTTCATATCTGTTATGATCGCTAACCTCTTCTGCAGGTATTCTTGTACTTATTTCATGCTGGAACCCATGTATATATGGAGGTTATATCCTGTACTGAGGCTTAACGTACTCGTGAGTGTGTTTTCACCTCGCGTATGTACGTCGCCATAACGTCTCCGTATCTTTAGGATCGGGGCGTTACACAGTGGTATTAGAGCCTAGGTTTATACCTGGTGTGGGTAACCACCTGGGTCAATCCTCGGGCTCTTACCAACAGTACAATCAGGTTCAGATTAATTGATCTGTATCTGGATTTGGGGATTCCAGCAACGAGTACAAGAATACCATGACCTTGACAATTCATTCCGTGACTCGTTTGTATTCCTTCCTTCCTTCTCGTTTTCGACCAGAACGTTCGATTTCCTTCTCGCTTTCCTTGCCTCGTCTTGCTTCCCATCCGTTAGAATTGGTTCACTACTCTATTTCTCCATCCCGAGTTCCTTCTAGATAGCAGAGTGCGCAGCAGAAGTATCGTAGACCCGTAACCTTTAGGCCTTGGGGTTGAAAATATTGCTCTCCCTCCTGATTTGAAATTGCGAGGACGCAATTTTTGTAAGGTGGGGAGAAATGTAACCCCCTGCTTCCCGGTGTACGTATCACAGTATCAGTATGCGATACGACGTACAAAATTGATTTGACCTCCATGGTAGTCCGATTGAGTTGATTTCAGTTTCAAAAATCATTTTCTAATATTTTAGAATTTTTAGGATTTTCTGGAATTTTTCTGAATTATTTTGGAAAATCTCCGTAGTCGGTGTCGACCAATACCGATAACCAGCCTTCCGATTTTTATTTCACAAACGGAGCAGAATTTTTAGAATCTGCTTTCTCCAAGTGTTTTAGAATCATAAGATTTACGTTCAGGTATTTTCGGAGATTTTTCTGAATTTATCGAAAATACAGCCAAACCGGTGTCGCCCGTATCGGCGAGACACTCCGGGATTTTTAATTGGCAAACCGGGTAGAATTTTTGGAAATCGTCTTCATATTACGTCTCCAAATAATATTTCCTATTTTCTGTAATTTTTAGGCACTGTTCGGGATTGGTCAAATTTTAGGCTAATATAATAATAATGAAATAATTATTTTTTTTATCTTTCTTTTCTTTCTTTTCTTCTCCTTTCTTCTCCATTTCTCTGGAGAACGCCACCACCGCCTTACTGTTCCCCCCTCCTTTTAAATCCTCTCTCCTCCCTCTCTTCCCTCTATTCTCCTCTCTTCGTCTCCTTCTCTCTCTCTCTACATCTCAATCTCTCTCACTATCTCTCTCTCTCTGTGACGACCCCAACAAGGGGGCTGATCGTCGCCGCGGCCAGGCAGGCCGCAGGTCGGCCAGCGCCGCCGGCGCTGGCCGGCGGCCGCAGCCAGGCGCCAGGGCTGGCGTGGTTGCGCAGCCGGCGTCACAGGGCAGCCCAGCTGCCCTGTTTCCATTTGTTTTTTTTTCCTTTTCTCTCTTTCTTTTTCTCTCTCTCTCTCTCTCTCTCCATCTCTCTCTCTACCTCACTCTCTCTCTCCACTGCCGGAGCCGGGACCATCGCGGGCGGCCGGAGCCGCCGCCGGCGACCAGTCAGCGCCGCCGGCCAGCAGAGCTGGCCGGCCGGCCGCGCAGGAGGAGGGAGCAGCAGCTACTGCTGCTGTTGTTGTTGTTGTTTATTGGGTTTGGGTAAAACCCAAACCCAATAAACCCTCTTCTAGGTAAAAGGGTAAACCCCCCTTAACCCGCTAACCTATTTCATTAAGTTACAGTTTTGGGTAGCGAATCCAGACCCGACCCGTTATGAGCCCAAACCCGCCCAAACCCGTTAAAGGTACGTTTACAGAAAACCCCCTGGTATTTTTCAGTATTTGCATTTAATATTTTATTTACATAATTAACCTTATTTGATCTGATTTAGTATTCGGGCGATATCTGGAGCATCCGGACTCCGATTCGGGCGATTCTGGATCCGTTGCGATCGTAGGGAAGAGAGCTACCTCTCTATGTCTAGTTAGTGAGTGTTTTTCTTTTATAAATTATATTCTATCATGTTTAGTGACAGTAATTGATATATCATAATTATGGCTAAAAGACGGTAATAATTAATTATTAACTGGTACTTATTGGATTCCTATTGTAATAAGTGATTCCTGTAATATGATTAGTTATTTCCTGAGGTAATATAATATAGGGAGACAATTATAGTAACAAGAAATACTGACATAGACTAATCAAACACGGTCATCATACCGGCACAACCACGGACACACAGGCCACTGTATTACCATCGTCAGGAACACTATTATGTCATATATTGGATCACAGTTAGAGAACGATAGTCACATGTATACTGATCCACGATACTCGGTGACACTACACTGTTACTAGACATGCATGATACCGTTATTTCATGCACTGGTATCATCTTTACACAGCTACGGTAGTTCACTAACCATGATATACTATGCTACATGGACCACTGTTATGACATAGATAGATTACATAGATTAGTGCTACATATTTATGATTACCACATTTCATATTATTATTCTCATCATGCTATGAATTCTCGGCATATCACTGTTACGCATGCATGTATGATTTCTTTATTCTTGTCATATGGATCCCTATTCCGATTACCTGTATTAGTGTTCCATGTTATCGGATACATGTTATATGCTTGTCTCCCATTACTGATATTGTTAATCCCGTTACTGGATACATGTTCCCGTTATTGATATGGATATTCCCGATACTGGACTTGAGAGCTGTTGATATGCTATATGTGGACTTCCACATCTATTGATCCCGTTATATTATTCCCGTTATATTGTTCTCGTGATATTGTTCCCGTTTCCCGTTATATTATTCCCGTTATATTGTTCTATGCGATCAACAGAGCTCTGGTCCAGTTATCATGTTACCCGTATCATGTACTGTTAATTGTTCTTGTTACATTGGATACTTGACATATCAGATCATAATGATAACTGGGTTATGGGGGAGACTTGACGGTTGATTAGATCTTATCGGGTGATGTACTGGATCCATATTTTTAGTCCCACTGCAGGGGACGGTAGTGCTACCTACCACTAGCTCCATGAGCTCCCGTTACTTGATTCGTGCTCCCCTCTTAGCGGAGGGCCCTGGTCTTAGCAGCCAGGGGTCCGTTTAAGGCCGTGATCCCGGGTATGCACGGGATACACTTACCCGATAAGAACTCCTCGACCATTGGTTTCCAATTAACATAATAAAACAGTATACACAATAGTGACGTCGGGAACACTTGTTATTTGGTCACTCTCTCGTTTGGATAATGGTACCCGTAGGCCATGTCCGGATGGGTTCGACTGGAGTGCAGGCTCCAGTATGAACTGCCAGTGGTATGGGACACTGGAAGAGATTGATTAAAATATCAGGTGGTACTGATTGCTACTATTGTATAAATAACATGACTTGCCTGATACATGTATACTATTGTTTAGTTGTACTTATTACTATTCCTGCTCATTTATCCGCTATCATGTTACCTGTATGATCGTTACTTACCTGGTACATGTTACGTTTTCTGTGGTATAATCTGCATTGCATATATTCTGTTTTGCATTGCCTATATGTTGCCTGGACACCACACCGTAGTATGGTGATGTTGCATACTTCATCTACATGTTTATGTCCATCACATCATCACTATACAACTGTAGTTACTATTATAGATATGACCCGATGATAACATGCTAGATAGTGCTGGTATTAAAATATAACATGATTATATTTTCTACTGCTTCTTATATATTTATTTTATGGTATCACTAGTACAACATCATGTATTATATATATGTATCGTGCTTGTATTACTATTATATATATTACTACCTCTTCCTTCATTTTACCACTCACTAGGTCGCTTTCTGACGACCCTGGGTTTGCGTGCCCAGATTGGAGATCCGAGTTACCGTAACTTCAGAGAGTGCCTTGGAGTCACATGGGAGATTCCTCATTGGGACTATTCATAGGTATCTTAGTGATTTATTCTTGTTATCTTATTTGTTCCTCTTTTTCATATCTGTTATGATCGCTAACCTCTTCTGCAGGTATTCTTGTACTTATTTCATGCTGGAACCCATATATATATGGAGGTTATATCCTGTACTGAGGCTTAACGTACTCGTGAGTGTGTTTTCACCTCGCGTATGTACGTCGCCATAACGTCTCCGTATCTTTAGGATCTCCGCCGACGGCGGACCTCCCCTGCAGGTGGGATTAAAGAGAGAGAGAGAGAGCTGGAGAGATGGAGAGGGAAGGAGAGAAAATGGAAAGGAGAAGAAACAGGGCAGCGGCTGCTGCCCTGTGCCTGGCCGCGCAGCCGCGCGGCCATGGCGGCCGGCGGCGGCGCCCGGCCACCGGGGCGACCTGGGTCCGTGCACATGAGAGAGAGAGAGAGTGTGAGGGAGAGAGATATTGAGAGAGAGAAAAGAAAAGAGAGATAGAGAGAGAGGAGGGATTGGAGAGTTTTTAGAGAGGGTTTTAGAGAGAGAGAGATTTAGAGAGAGAGAGAGGGTTTTGAAGTATTAGGGAGAGAGAAAAGAGATTTAACGGGAAGAGAGGCGGTGGGTTTAGGGTGGTGAAGGATTCTTCCAGAGAAAGGAAGAAAGGAGAAGAAAGGAAAGAAAAAAGAAAGATAAAAAATAATATTTTGAATATTATAATATTGGCCCAATATTCGACGAGTTCCGAACGGTGCCAAAAAATTACAGAAAATAGAGAATATTATCTGGAGACGTAAGATGAAGACAGTTTGTAGAAATTCAATACGGTTTGCAAATTAAAAATGCCGGAGTGTCTCGCCGATACGGGCGATTCTGGATCCGTTGCGATCGTGGGGAAGAGAGCTACCATCCTATGGCTAGTTGGTGAGTGTTTTTGTTTTATAAATTATCTTTTTAGCATATTAATTGAACTTGGTTGATTTATATAAATAAAACATGATACCGGTAAAGTAAGCTGTAGACAATATTAAAACACTGTCGTCACCACTGTACTTAAAACATACCTGATACCTAATAGACGTAGAGTGTGACACTGGATGCCTATTAGGTCATGTTCATGGACCACTGACAACTCGGACACAGATATCATGACTGTACCGCCACTGACCCACGGACCACTAGGTCACCATATTAGTGGATACGATCACTTCATGTAGTAGCTCACAGTTAGATAACTATCGTCACATGTATACTGATTCACGATACTTGACGACACTACACTGTCACTAGACATGACTGCTAGACACCATTAGTACATGCACTGATATCCTCCTTACACGGATACCGTAGTTCACTGGATATGGTATGATACACTGACCACTATTATTACCACTATCACATATAGATATGACACAGATTCTTGCTACACATATATCTTCCACTAGTACACAGATAGACCAATGCACGGACTACTGCATTTCATATTATGTCATGTCTACATATCACTGTTACACATGTATGTCATGTTTCCATAGCCCTGTTACCAATGCATGTATGATTTCTCTATTCTTGTCATATGATTCCCCGTTCATATTACAGGTATTATGATTTCATGTTCCCGTATTTATGTTATATGATTGATTCCTGTTAAAATGATATGGATATTCCCGATACTGAACATGAGAGCTGTTGATATGCTATATGTGGACTTCCACATCTATTGTTCATGTTTCCCATTATATTGATCCCGTTATATTGTTCCTGATTCCCGTTATATTGTTCTACGCTATCAACAGAGCTCTGGTCCAGTTAGCATGTTACCCGTATCATGTACAGTAGTTGTTCTTGTCACATTGTAGACTGGACATATCAGATAATAATGATAACTTGGGTATGGGGGAGACTTGACGGTTGATTAGATCTTATTGGTTGATGTACTGGATCCATATTGTTAGTCCCACTGCAGGGGACGGTAGTGCTACCTACCACTAGCTCCATGAGCTCCGTTACTTGATTCGTGCTCCCCTCTTAGCGGAGGGCTCTGGTCTCAGCAGCCAGGGGTCCGTTTAAGGCCGTGATCCCGGGTATGCACGGGATACACCTACCCGATAAGAACTCCTCGACCATGGGTTTCCAATTCACATAATAAAACAGTATACACAATAGTGACGTCGGGAACACTTGTTATTTGGTTACTCTCTCGTTTGGATAATGGTACCCGTAGGCCATGTCCGGATGGGTTCGACTGGAGTGCGGGCTCCAGTATGAACTGCCTGTGGTATGGGACACTGGAAGAGAGTAATTAAAATAACAGATGGTACTGATTGCTACTATTGTATAAATAACATGACTTACCTGATATATATTTACTACTTGTTACTGTTCTTTTCCTGATACATGCTTACTACTTGTTACTGTTCCTTGCCTGATACATGTTTAGTTGTACTTGTTATTGTGCCTGATCATTTATCCGATATCATGTTACATGTTTATTTGTTACTTTACTCGATACATGTTACACTTTTTTGTAGTAGCATACTATTCATGCATATGTGCATATATTCTATTTTCTGTATACCTTGCATACATCATTACTGTCTATGCACCACACCGTATACTGGTTAGGTAGCATATGCACATTTGCATGTTCACTACTATCACATCACCACTAGCATGTACACTCGTCACCACTAGATAACATTATATATTATATAAACTGGATACGATTAGAGACATGACCCGATGATTACATATTTTTATTTGTCTACTGCTTATTACTGTTATTACATTCTATCTTATATCTTATTATCGTGCTTGTATTATTATAGTATATTCCTGCCTTCTTCATTTTACCACTCACTAGGTCGCTTTCTGACGATCCTGGGTTTTCATGCCCAGATTGGAGATCCGAGTTACCATAGCTTCAGAGAGTGCCTTCGAGTCACATGGGAGATTCCGCATCAGGACTATTCATAGGTATTTTACTGCTTTATTTCTGTTATCTTATTTATCCTTGTTTTCATATCTGTTATGATCGCTGACCTCTTTCTGCAGGTATTCTTGTACTGCTTTCATGCTGGACCTCATATCTATATGGAGGTATTGTACTGTACTGAGGCTTAACGTACGCGTGAGGTTGTTTTCACCTCGCGTATGTACGTCGCCATAACGTCTCCGTATCCTTGGGATCGGGGCGTTACACGTTCCAAGCTAAAAGAGGACAAATTGGATGCATCACTTTCAAGGGGAGTTTGGTGGGAGGACCACCTTGGTTTGGAGAACTAGAGAGGTGCATTTATTAGTTTTGGTATCGATCTCTAACTCCCGTTTATATTTACATGCTTTCCACATTATTGAGTTTTAGCATGTTTTAATTAGTATGTTAAATGTCATGATTATTAGACTATTGACATGCATGTATAGCATTTGAGATCACTCATGTTTATATGGACCCATATTTTGTGTTCTCACCATTATTTAGCTATTATGTATATCATATTTCTAATGCATGTGCATTTGACATAATAATCATATGAGTTCTTGTTTCGATTTCTATGCTTCATGAGTTGAATATATGTTTAGATGTTTATTTTTATTAAGATTTGGATATATACTTGTACAACTAATGAGCCACAAATAGATTATTATATGTTTGTGCTTGAATGCTCATTTGTACTTATTAGATGTACTAGTATAGCCTAGTTTTGATGATTCATGCATTTTAACTTGTATTCCCCATCTTGGACATGTTTTATGATCATGTATTTTCACTTCATGTATATGTCTATTTTGTCAAACCTTAAGATATACATGTACCCTTTGAGTCATTTGCTTTTCATGTAAATATTTAGTATGGACTCAATTGTGTTTAGGGATATGTATGTATACTTCTTGTTTTGTCAAAACATACATATGCCTTGAAGTATAAATTTTTTTATGAAAATTTAGTTTTGACGATTTTCATGTTTTCATGTTTAAAGGAATTTCAATTGAGCTTATTGCCTACCTTTCATGATTATGTTCTTCACATTTTATGTGTACACTCACCTTTCTTGTTTACTCATGCTTTATTTTCATGAGTCATATTCATGCTTCATTGACTTTGAGTGTTGGCTATCATGTGAATTTCATGTTTCATGAAAAATATTTTAGTTTATTCCTTGCTTGAAGGATTTCGTACTAGTTTACAAATTTTTCATATAACTAGTTCGTATTCTTCATTTGGTAGAGTTTTCAAACATATTATATTTTCAAACCTATTTTTGAAAACCCCTACCCATTTACGGGCGGTTGGTTGGGCAACCATGCCTTGTACGCTCTTATATTGAAAATCATTTTAAATATGTGCATGAAATGGGTGGAAGGTAATATAAGTTATACACTTGATCTTATTATGTTTTTAATTGGTATCATTGAATCTTTTCAATTGGTATCACTATTGATATTTTTTTTGTATACTCATATATATTTTTCTATATGTATGCTTTCAATTTCAAATAGTATCAATTTCGATTGGTATTCAATTTTTCATACATATATATATGCTTTATTTGTGCTTACTATATCTCTATATCTTTGAGTACAAATTTTAGCTATGCTAAGCTTGAATTCTTAAATAACTATTATATTTCAATTGATTATATTTCAATTGGTATCTTAAACAAGCTTATGTATTATTTTATTTGGTATTTCATAAAGGGGGAGAAAATTCATGTTCTACTTTTAATTGGTATTTCACCTTCAATTGGTTTTGATAATCTACTCCCACACTTTATGTTGAAAAATAATTAAAAAAGGATTTTGATTAGTTTTGGTATCATATGTTTTTAATGAAAAATTACTTTCAATTGGTACAATTCTTTCTTTCATTGATATCAAGATTACAATTTGTATCAAAATTTCATTGTAATTTCAATTAATAAAATGTTTTGATTTATATTGCCTATATGCAAGGGGAGCTTAACATCTCTTCTACATATAGATTCATGTTGAGTGTATCTTATATTGAGGAGCTTGACAACTCTGCTTTATGCGGTACACGTGTGTAGGCGGAGCTTCACATCTCCTCTTATGCATTGCATATTATGTGTTATGTGAATTAGGGCTCGTCATACCTTCTTCATGTAATGCATATATGTAGGGAAGTTAACTTAGCGTCTTCCTCTTCATGAATGTATATCGCATATATCTTTTATTGATTTGTTTAATGTCACCCCTTTGTTGATTTTTGCTTTTGACAAAAAGGGGGAGAACATTTTGTTTTTACTTGATGGTGACAAAAAGGGGGAGAAGTATTTGATATATATGCATGTATATTTTTGGAGAAGGATTTATGTTTATGCATATTTGTTTTATTTTGTAAATAGGAGAAAAAGAATTTGATGTGTTTCATGCTTGTTTTATGCATGTTTTATCTCCTTATATTTGCATACATGCTTATGTGCTTCATTGCATATTTATTGTTTATTGAGATGCATGAGTTAAGGGGGAGCTTCTTTGAAGCTTAACTTTAATCCATGCATATTTAATTCTATGAGTTTTGTCGTCATCAAAAAGGGGGAGATTGTTAGCCCAGAGGCCTTCCACTCTAGTTTTGATGATGATTAACTCATATAGTTATGTTTACTAATAATCTTGTGATGTTTAGTTTCAGATTCTTAACCAAGATATTAGTAGGTGATTAGCTTCAACAAAGGTATTTTGGAGCTTCTCACATGGTAATTCAAGAGCCCGAGCGTCAAAGTACATATCTAACACTCGTTGGACTCAAGCTCGGTGGATCACGGTTTGGATCGAGTCGACTTGAAGACGGAGTTCGTCAAGAAGACTTCGGTACATAGTTTAGTTTTGTGTTTAGATCCATTTGTAAAGTTAGATAGTGTGGTATGCTCAAGTTCACAATACACACACTTGTTTAAGTTTTCATGTTTATTGGTTTTCGATTTTTGGTTTAACCGATCTTGGTTTTCATGAATAGATAGATCAAAACAAGTTTACATGGTTTAATGCATATTAGATTTGTTCTATATACATATTTGCTTCATATCTTAGACAAACTTAGTTTGATATGCCTATTCATGTATTTAGGTTTTGTATTTTAACAAAACATATTTTTGGATTTAAAGTCAAAAATATTGATATATATCATTATATGTATATTGGATTATATCCATATACTATATGCTTTAAAAGTTGTTTAATATCATGTTTTTGTATTTGGATGAGTTTTGGACAAAACGTATTTTCATTTGAAAAATCAAAGTTTTAGAAAATACAGTTTTTGGTTTTTGGCAAAATTTCTAAGTTACAAAAATAGTTCAAAATGTTTGTAACATGGTTTGATTTTACTCAAACAAACGTATATCAATGTATTATACTGAAACTATTTTTGTGGAATTTTAGAAGTTGTATGGGATTTTATTTTAAAATTAAAACCCAAGTTTCAAGTCCTAAAAAACTGCCTACCAGGCTCTGGTGGTCGACCGGACGGTCGATCAGACCCAGAATCGATCGACCACACTGGTCGACCGACGTGCACAAAACGTGCAAGCTGGCCAGCCACTTGGGCCGGTCGACCGACTGCAAGTACCCCACTCTCGGGTGGGGGCGGTCGACCGACCGGTCGACCGTAAGGCTTGGACGGTCGACCGAACGATCGACCGGCCAGAGAGCATTTGCTCTCTGGATTGGCACGGTCAACTGGACGGTCGACCTGAAGGCTCCAACGGTCAAATTTTTGACCGTTGGCGGTCGACCGGGGCAGTCGACCGACAGCCGCTAGGGCTTAAAAACAGCCCCAAGGGCTAGTTTTTCTTCAGCCCTATAAATTGGGCTTTGGGGGACTGTTTTGGTTAAGATTTTAAGAAGAAAAATTTCCTACTTCTCTAGTGTTTATACACAAGTTTTCAAAAGAGTTTTTGTGTTCAAATGATCATTCTTTATTTGTTTTCAAGAGTTGGAAAAATCAAAGAAAAATTTAGATTTGGGATATTTGCTTTGTTCTTCATTTCTATCAAATACAAGTTGTTTTTCCAAGTATTTTTCTTTGAGTTTTTGATTTCCAAACTCTTTGTTTTCCACACTTGAGCCATATCTTACTATCCTATCTATAGGATCTTTATTTGTGGGAAAATTAGTTTGTGGTTGAGATATACCACCAAGTTGTAAACCCTCCTTGACTTGTGATATCCCTCTTGGGTAGAGATTGATTTGGAGTGGTGGTTGGCTCCCTCTAGTGAGAGGTTGAGATTGTGTATTGCTCCCTCTAGTGAGAGGTGGAGTTGGTGTTGGTTTTGTATCCATCTTAGTGAAGAGGTGGATTGTGGTTGTTTGGCTAAGTGCCTACCCCTCTTGTGTGAGGTGGTGTTTGCATTGCCTTTGTGAGAGGTTGTATTAGTTGGAGAGAGGAGTTGTGAACTCCCGGTTGTATTGCCCCAAATCCTCAGTGGAGGTTCCCTGTGTGGGAGTCCTGTGTGGACAAGTTAGTAGATTGGAAATCCTTCTCAGTGAAGGCGGGGACATAGAGCTGGGTGCTCGAACCTCGAAACACATCTTGTTGTTTGCGTTTGATCCATTGACTCTTAACTCTCTCTCTCTCTTTACTTTTGTGCCTTGCATCATTTCATATTGCTCATTCATATTATATGCTTGGCTTGTTTGTGTGTGCCTCACTTGTGCTTAACCACGAGAGCTTCATATAGCGCCTCAACTCTTATTCAGAGGAATCAAGAGGAGTTAGTCCAGAGCCCTTCACCAGGAATTCGGTCACACTCGTTGGTCGCATTAAGTGTTGTTGCAATTAAGTTTTAATTTCCGCATTTAGTTCATTAGATTAGCCGTACACCTATTCACCCCCCTCTAGGTGTACTTTCAGTTGTATTTATATGAATGAGTGGGTGTCTATTTACTTACAGTGTGTGTATGTTTCATTTGAATGTGCTGTCTTTGGCTTTTTTGTTGGCCCAAAGGCCTATCACTCTAGTTTTGATGATGATCAACTCATGTAGTTATATTTGCTAATGATCTTGTTTAATTAGTGACAGATTCTTTATCAAGATCTTAGTAGGTGCAAAGCTCAACAAAGGATTAAATGTCAAGATTTGGAGCTAGCACGGGGTGATCCAAGGAGCTTTGGATCAAGCTTGGACCAAGTCAAGAAGATGAGAAGCCTTCAAGTGAAGACTTCAAGAAGATGAAGACTTGTGTCTAGGTATAAGATTTTTATTTGTTTTAGATAAAAATGTAAAGGATAGAATAGATTGGTGGATTGCTCAAGTCTATTTCACACACACACTCTTGATAGAACTCTTGATTTAATTGATTTCATAAAAGATTTCTTTTTAGAAAAGAATTTTATTTAGTAAAAGATTTTCTTTGAGACAAAATATAAACTTTGGTTTTGGTATTTCTATCATATATATCTTTTCAAACCATAACCAAGTTTAGAGCTTTATGATAAAAAATATAGATATTTTATTATGATTGTGTAGTGGATCATATCCATACACACTATGCTTTATAAGTTCAAAATATCTTGTTTTTGTATTTTATGAAGTTATGGAAAAACAAGTCTTAGAAAGACATGTTTTTAGAAAAACAGTTTTTATTGTGATTAAAACTATTTTTTAGATTTACTGTGAATTTATGGGATTTTTATTGAGTGAAAAGACCTATTTTCAAATCCCGTATCTGTGCAGAACTGTGCAAACTGTTTCAGGCTTCAGCGGTCGACCGGACCGGTCGACCGGGTCTGAAGTCGGTCGACCGGATCAGTCGACCGACGTGCACAGACGTGCACGCCTTGGTGCACTGGAGGACGGTCGACCGGGTCGGTCGACCGCTTCGGAGAGCTTTGCTCTCTGGAAATATCGGCCGACCGGTCCGGTCGACCGACAGAGAGATTACTCTCTGCTCCAGTGGGTCGGTCGACCGAGCCGGTCGACCGGAGGCTCCAACGGTCGGATTTTTGACTGTTGGCGGTCGACCGGGCCGGTCGACCGGTAGCACTGACAGAGCCCCAACGGCTCTATTTTCTGACAGCCTATAAAAGGGGTCTTGTCAACTGTTTTTAGCAGAAGATTTTGGAGACCTTTGAGCTAGTTTTTCCAACTGATTTCAGAAGTTCTCTCCACATAATTGAGTGCAAATACTTCCCATCTTAAAGGGAGTTTTTATCAAGAGAGTGTTTTAGTGATTCTTTGAGATTTTCACCATAGTCTTTCCTTACTTTTCTCACACCACACTTGAGCTATCCATTGCTAGATATTCCTATAGGTGTGTTGTAGTGAGAGTGCTCTTTAGGTGATCAAGTGTTGTGATCATCAAAGAGATTTTTCTTTGTTCTTTGAGGATACGGGCAAGTGTGCTCGTTGGTGGTTGAGTTCGGTTGTGAACTCTTTGGTTTGAGGTGCGGCCTCGGCGAGTCGGTGGACTTGCGTGTGTACGGGACTTGGGAGTCCGAGGGCTTGTAGGTGTTGCGGCACCGGGGAGAGATCCATTGGGATCTTGCATAGTGGAAATCCTTCGTGTGTCGAAGGCGGGGATGTAGAGCAAGTGTGCTCGAACCTCGAAACAAACCCTTTGTGTTTGCGATTGCTCACTCTTGCTCTCTTACTCTTTTTGTCTCACTTATATCTTGCATTACTTTATAGTCTTTATCTCTTATATGCATGATATACCTTTTGTGCTCATAATTGCTATACTTGCTTGGGATTGTTATTAACACTAGTATTCAACCAAGAGAGCCAACGCGGCACCTCAACCCATTCAAGGGGAATCTAGAGGAGTTTGTCCAGAGCCTCGTAAGGGGAATTCGGCAACACTCTTGTGTTATACATAAGTGTTGAATTAAAAGAAGTTTAATTTGGTCAACTTAGTTTTAATTCCGCATTATTTGTTCATAAGTGATCATTAGATTAGCCATCACCTATTCACCCCCCCTCTAGGTGATCTTACAATTGGTATCAGAGCCAAGTGCTCTTGATATTGGGTCTAACAACCTAGAGTTAAAGATCCTCCTTTAGGCTAATCACAATATTTTGTACACACACCATGGACTTCATGTCACCACCCACCTTTGACACTCTTAACATCCAAATTTGGAAGGTTAAGATGTCTTTATTCCTCAAAGGACTTGGCCTTAGTGTATATCTTGCCACAACTAATAAAGAATATTGCTTAAATGGTAAGAACATTGAGGCTAATGCAAAAGCCCTTCATGCTATTAAGTCAACCCTAAATGATGATTATTTATCTAGGGTTTCTAACGTTGATTCGGCTTTTGTAGCTTGGAACATCATCACCTCCCTTGGCGAAAAGGACCTATATTATGCGGGGAGCGATTCGGACGTTGGAAGCGACATCTCCAACGTATGCTATATGGTCCAAGGGGATAACCCCTTGAGGTAAACACCGAATCCGATGATGAGGATGTAGACATGTCATATGATGAGCTTGCTACCTTTTGTCATCTTGTGCTTGAAAAATATGACATGATTAAAAAGAAAAATAAAAATTTGAAAAAGGAACTTGATTGCATGCATGTAGAACATAACTCTTTTAGAAGTAACATGGCATGCTTAGAAAAAGAAAATAAAGATTTGAAAAATAAGATTGATTTGGTGGAAAAACAAAAAGAAGTTGTTTTTCATGAAAATAAATCTTTAAAAAGAAAAATTTGTGAAAAAGAAAAGGAAAATGTTTGTAAAAAGAAAAAGAAAATTGTTCATATATCTCATCATGCTTCTCATGCACACTTTGATCAAAATGAGATTAAAAATTTGAAAAATAAAATTGATAATTTGAGCTCTAATTTGAGCTCATGTGCATTCAATCATACTAGATTGGAATCCTTGTTTCAAAAGAAACAAGTTCCTCATACTCATGCACATTCACATCATGCACATGCTTATGATGCACATCATGCTCACACTCTCACTCATAAGTATGCTAAGGTGTACATATGTACACATTGTGGCCGCAAAGGCCATTTAGCAAAATTTTGTTTTGATAAGAAACCTCATTTATATTTTGCTAAGTATAAAAGATTTTGGGATCCTTACAATAAAGCTAACCCCAAAGGACCCAAGAAAGTATGGGTACCAAACCCCCACCTTTTGATTTTGATGTAGGTGAGGGCTCTCACAAAACGTGAGAGGATTGGTGCCTTGGTAGCCAATGCAATGGACAAACATTTGGATGCATTGCTATCAAGGAATTTTGGTGGGTCAGCCACCATGCTTGGAGTTTTGGAGTTGGTAACAATTTCTAAACTTCTATTTTATTTATTACATGCTTTTTTATTTTCATAATATCATTCATAGCATGTTCATGTTTTAAGATTTTATGTGCTTCATGTGGTATTTACATGCTTAAATGTAGAATGTGTCAAAACTTACATTTATACATATATGAATAGTGAACTACAATTGACTCATATATATTTGAACTTCATGCTCATTTGTATCCACTATATGCATGTGTATAGGCTAGTTTTGATGATTCGGTCATTTATACTTGTTATGCCTATCTTTGATCTTACTTCATGTATATGTGTGTTTAATTCAAATCTAATAAATATACATGTATACCCCTTGAGTCATTTGCCTTCATGCAATATATATTGGACTCTTTTCATATTTGGGATATGTAAGCATATTGTTAGATTTGTATAAATCATACATATACCATGAAGATTGCTATTTTTATGAAAAATGATTTTGAGTTGATTTGTTTCGATGAAAATGATTTCTATGTTAATCATATTTGATTTGAGCTTAAATGACTACTTTCATAAAGATACTATTTACATAACCTTTGAACACTCATCTTTTAAGAAAATAGATAATGTTGAGCTTTATGGACTATGAGTGCTTGAACTTTTGTGTATTTAGTATTATTCATGGAAAACATTTGACTTTGTATTTTTGAAGGATCTTTAACTAGTTTGTCAAAAATCCATTTAAACTAGTTATCTATTCTTCAAATTGATTCACATGATCCTATTTGAAATCATATGGATAAATTCTTTTGTATTTTCAAAATTTATTTGATGCTTCATGATTTGAATATTAGTTTAAATGTTAGCATTTGTCAACACTTGGATTTATACTTATACACATTATGGATCACAAATAAATCTATATATGATTGGGTTTGAATGCTTATTTGTGCCCATTAGGTGTGTTAGTATAGCCTAAATTTTGATGATTATTACATTTTAAACTTGTATTCCCATTTCGGATTTATGCTATGATCGTGTGCTTTCATTTCATGTATATGTTTGTCTTGCCAAAACATTAAGATATACATGGATACCTCTTGAGTCATTTGCCTTTCATGCAAATCTATAAATGGACTCAATTGTGTTTTAAGGATATGTATGTATACTTAATGTATTGTCAAAACATACATATATCTTGAAATATAAATTTTTGTTTTTAATAAAAATTTTGTAATTTTTTAATAAAATTTTTGTGATGGATTTCATGATTTCAAAATTTTAAGGAATATTGAGTTTTATTGCTATTTTTTTTTCATGATACCATGTTCCACATAACACTATCGCACTCACTTCTTTTTGATATGGACTTTATGGATAGAGTGCTTTTTAGTGCCTTGTGTTTCATTGATATTTCATGAAAAATTTTTGCCTTATTCCTTGATTGAAGGATTTCGTACTAGTTGTTAAACACCTTCATTTAACTAGTTCGAATTCTTCATGTGGTAGATTTTATGATATATACGCTTAAGCTTAATCTTTCAATTGGTATCATTGGATATTTTCAATTGGTATCAATATGACCTCTTATTGTGTATACTCATATGTTGTTCTTTCATGAATGTATGCATCTACTTCAATTGATATTATCTTTTCATACATATATGTGATCTTTTGTGCTTGATTTGCACACGTATATTATATACTATATGTTTGCTTATCAAGATTTTGTTTTTTTAAAAAAATATTTAATATGAACTTGTGTTTTGTATTGCCTATATGCAAGGAGAGCTTAACATCTCTCTTACATATAGATTCATGTTGAGTGTATTGTGTATTGAGGAGCTTAACATCTCTTCTTTATATGGTACACGTGTGTAGGGGGAGCTTCACATCTCCTCTTATGCATTACATAATATGTGTTATGTGAGTTAGGGCTTGTCATCCCTTCTTCATGTAATGCATATGTGTAGGGAAGTTAACTTAGCGTCTTCCTCTTCATGAATGTATATCGCATATAAATCTTATTGATTGATTTGATTTTACCCTCCTTGATTTCCTTATTTTTGACCAAAAGAGGGAGAAAATGTGTTTGATGATTTGAACTTTGAACCCTTTGTTGATGATTGACAAAAAGGGGGAGAAGTATGTGTGTTATATGCATGATTTCCTTACTTAAGGGGGAGAAGTATTTGTCTTCCTTACTTAAGGTTGTATAAGATTTGTATTTATGCATATATATATTTGTATTGCAAATAGGAGTTGCATGTTTTATCTCCATACTTGCATACATATTCACGTGCCTCATTGCCTTATCTATTGCTTATTTGATATGCATGAGTTAAGGGGGAGCTTCTTTGAAGCTTTACTTTAATCCATGCATATATAACTTCATGAGTTTTGTCATCATCAAAAAGGGGGAGATTGTTGGCCCAAAGGCCTATCACTCTAGTTTTGATGATGATCAACTCATGTAGTTATATTTGCTAATGATCTTGTTTAATTAGTGACAGATTCTTCATCAAGATCTTAGTAGGTGCAAAGCTCAACAAAGGATTAAATGTCAAGATTTGGAGCTAGCACGGGGTGATCCAAGGAGCTTTGGATCAAGCTTGGACCAAGTCAAGAAGATGAGAAGCCTTCAAGTGAAGACTTCAAGAAGATGAAGACTTGTGTCTAGGTATAAGATTTTTATTTGTTTTAGATAAAAATGTAAAGGATAGAATAGATTGGTGGATTGCTCAAGTCTATTTCACACACACACTCTTGATAGAACTCTTGATTTAATTGATTTCATAAAAGATTTCTTTTTAGAAAAGAATTTTTATTTAGTAAAAGATTTCTTTGAGACAAAATATAAACTTTGGTTTTTGGTATTTCTATCATATATATCTTTTCAAACCATAACCAACTTTAGAGCTTTATGATCAAAAATATAGATATTTTATTATGATTGTGTAGTGGATCATATCCATACACACTATGCTTTATAAGTTCAAAATATCTTGTTTTTGTATTTTGTGAAGTTATGGAAAAACAAGTCTTAGAAAGACATATTTTTAGAAAAACAGTTTTTATTGTGATTAAAACTATTTTTTAGATTTACTGTGAATTTATGGGATTTTTATTGAGTGAAAAGACCTATTTTCAAATCCCCTATCTGTGCAGAACTGTGCAAACTGTTTCAGGCTTCAGCGGTCGACCGGACCGGTCGACCGGGTCTGAAGTCGGTCGACCGGATCAGTCGACCGACGTGCACAGACGTGCACGCCTTGGTGCACTGGAGGACGGTCGACCGGGTCGGTCGACCGCTTCGGAGAGCTTTGCTCTCTGGAAATATCGGCCGACCGGTCCGGTCGACGACAGAGAGATTACTCTCTGCTCCAGTGGGTCGGTCGACCGAGCCGGTCGACCGGAGGCTCCAACGGTCGGATTTTTGACTGTTGGCGGTCAACCGGGCCGGTCGACCGGTAGCACTGACAGAGCCCCAACGGCTCTATTTTCTGACAGCCTATAAAAGGGGGTCTTGTCAACTGTTTTTAGCAGAAGATTTTGGAGACCTTTGAGCTAATTTTTCCAACTGATTTCAGAAGTTCTCTCCACATAATTGAGTGCAAATACTTCCCATCTTAAAGGGAGTTTTTATCAAGAGAGTGTTTTAGTGATTCTTTGAGATTTTCACCATAGTCTTTCCTTGCTTTTCTCACACCACACTTGAGCTATCCATTGCTAGATATTCCTATAGGTGTGTTGTAGTGAGAGTGCTCTTTAGGTGATCAAGTGTTGTGATCATCAAAGAGATTTTTCTTTGTTCTTTGAGGATACGGGCAAGTGTGCTCGTTGGTGGTTGAGTTCGGTTGTGAACTCTTTGGTTTGAGGTGCGGCCTCGGCGAGTCGGTGGACTTGCGTGTGTACGGGACTTGGGAGTCCGAGGGCTTGTAGGTGTTGCGGCACCGGGGAGAGATCCATTGGGATCTTGCATAGTGGAAATCCTTCGTGTGTCGAAGGCGGGGATGTAGAGCAAGTGTGCTCGAACCTCGAAACAAACCCTTTGTGTTTGCGATTGCTCACTCTTACTCTCTTACTCTTTTTGTCTCACTTATATCTTGTATTACTTTATAGTCTTTATCTCTTATATGCATGATATACCTTTGTGCTCATAATTGCTATACTTGCTTGGGATTGTTATTAACACTAGTATTCAACCAAGAGAGCCAACGCGGCACCTCAACCCATTCAAGGGGAATCTAGAGGAGTTTGTCCAGAGCCTCGCAAGGGGAATTCGGCAACACTCTTGTGTTATACATAAGTGTTGAATTAAAAGAAGTTTAATTTGGTCAGCTTAGTTTTAATTCTGCATTATTTGTTCATAAGTGACCATTAGATTAGCCATCACCTATTCACCCCCCCTCTAGGTGATCTTACATTTTTTTGTGGTGCATAATCCCTCATAACTTTACTTTTTCAATAACAAATTCTCATTTTGATATATATTATACCGTGTTTTTTCTTTAAACATTACGACTTTACTTGATTTGTGTAGATACTTCTTAGAAAAAGACGTACTCACATTTAATACATACTGACACTTGGACCCTTGGTAGTCAGATTGATCCTAAAGTTTATATATATTTTAGGAGATGTGAATAATTTAATGCATACATGAACTTGTATGTGTGCTGTTGTATGATTGTGTGAGTTTGTGTGTGGGTGCCATGTGCTTGGATGAGTAGGTGAGAGTATATATGTATTTATGTATATATAGTGTATATGAGTATGTATATGTATGTACGTATGCTTGACAGTGTGCATGTGTGTGTAGAGTGCATGTGCCGTGTGTATTGTATATGTGTACGTGTGTATATGAGTGTTCAGTTGTGTGTTGCAGCGATTCAGACCCGTTTAGTGAGATTCAGACCCGTTACAGGAGATTCGAATTTGTGCCCGTTATGTACCTGATACACAGGCGATTCGAAGACTGACCCATGAGTTGATCGAAGATTCGTATCAGTTTGTGCGGTGAAGATCAGACGGCGATTCGGTTCCAAAACCACGTCATTTCATGTGAGTGTTTGCTCTTGTATTACTTCCTCATTTACCGTTGTCAGTATAATATATATATGTTACTTGCTTTATTTCATATGATCATCTACTTTATTTTACCAGTATGATTGCTTGTATTTCCTCATCAGACATCAGTGAGTATTCACCTTACTTATATAGTTGATCTGGGCGATTATGAGCGTCATTTCATGTGATAGTAATTCGCCGCTGTTAGCTTAGACCTAATAGTATTATATCTTGAACTGTTACTTGATTCAATTTACTGATCAGCTGGCTTAGTGCACATTTGAGGATAGAGGACATATCTTATGCATAGTGTTTATAGGTAGTTGTTGGTAATTATTCCGACTAGAACTCCTGTGGATATTGAGGAAGTGTTAGATATGATATTGCTTTACCGATAGACTGATTTACCGATATTTCGGTCGGTATTGACTTAATTAGTATTGGAGTTGACCTGAGATTGATATTCTTTACATTAGATTTGATCAGTGGACTCGATCATTCTGGACATGACCTTGGGTTGAGGAGTGGACGTAAATTGGGTTAACCTGACTTGATGCATGTATATACATAATTGATTAGTTACTTGGATTTTCAGATCTTGTGATTGAGCTTAATGGAAGTGGGAATAAATGATGATCTTAATCAGATTGGATAGTGATGAATGGTTAGAAATAGATTCTTAGGATTTTTATATGTTGGAACTGGGATATATCGGTGATCAGAGGATGAATATACGAATAATGTGGAGAAGGGATATACTGCTGAGTTGATTGACATGAGATTTAGGTTCATTTCAAAGGATTTTGATTAGTGTTCTGATGAGATTGATGCAGTTGGATTGATATTTGTGAGTATCCCCGGTTTACCCCTGATTATACCGTTGAATATTGATGATTTTATTGATGTTGAGTATCAGATTTAGACAATTTTAGATTTCATGTTATTCGAGGATGTTGCACTCTTTATTTGTGATTTCGATATTTGTTGTTTTTCATGATCTCGAGATATATTCAGTTTTTAATGATTGGTTCTTGACTACTTCAGTTATTCGATTTCAGAAATTGAGTTATTATGAGAGTGATTTCATTAATATCAGTGTTAATATATATATTCAGAGTTTGATAGCAGTTATTGTTTGATCTCGGTTATTGGTGATTTAGAGAATTAGAACAGATTGGTAACAATGAGAGAACTGGTTATTGATTTATTGAACTTGTGATTTACTATACTAAATTACCTTGACATAATTGGCATTTGATGTTTACAATGACTGTATCGAGATTATGAGTTGATGGATTCATTACTGTTATATCTAATATCGGTGGATGAGACTTTGATCAGTTCTACGTGAGATACTAGATGGTGTAAGACTATTATTGTATTAATACATGTTATTGAAAGTTATTAGGAAAGTATTGTTAGACTATAACACCCCGTACAGTTCTATTGTTCATCGTATACACACTTACTGATACTGAATACTGTCTTTATTACTGTTCACCATATATATATGATTACTGTTTACTGTTATACTGTACCGTTACTGTCACTGTATCGTCCCAGTATTTTAGTAACATGGATATTGATTGTTTTAACTAAATTAAATAATAATGTAAATGTACAACTTAAACTGGGATTGGGGAAATTGATGGAGGAGACAGCGTCTGTATTTTGGGTGGACTTAGGATACAGGTTACGCAGCCGACTTAGGGTTCCACTGCAGGGTTCCCGGGGGATGACTGGCATCCCATCTGTACTGTTTACTGTTCCACTGTTTTCACAGTGAAATTATTATTACTGCTCCTGAGTATCTAGCAGTAGGCCTGGTTCAGCGCCAGGAAACTGAGGCGGTCCCGCGAATGTACGACACCCACCTAAAGTACGGACAATGTCTCCAATCGATCAGTTTCAATAACTTAGGACCCTGATTGACACGTGTAGTAGGCGTAGTATGGGATGCATTTATTACATATGGCAATTGGTATTTGCTGACATAATAATAATAAACTGTTCATAATGTACTATGACTGGTTGTAGACACCTGATACATACATGATATGATAGACATCTGATTATACCAATGACCTGATGTATATCTGACTATAGCACTGACAGACTCTACCCATCTGATTTATAGACTGCGATACACACCTGACATCGGATTGAACATCTGATTTGTACTGACTGACTTTATCACTTTCTATTCATGTTTAATATGTTATTTTTGTTTTTTTCAGTATATATATTCATCTGCTCACATGTTATATGCACGTTCACTTTCCCCTTTATTCTTACACATGCACTAGGAGATCTGACTCCCTGAATTTGCACATTCAGATATTGGATGTTTCATTCTATTGTTCAGGTGTTCGATGAGATCGTACGTATTACGAAGAGCCCAGAGTTCTCTTTGTTTGATTATCCGATTTGGGTATTATTTCTTGTTTTCTTATTTTATTCTTGTCGATTCTCTATATACATTGGTATCAGTTGCTATTCCTTTGCTATATTCATCTGCTATAATGTGTGAACATTTATATGTTATATTGCAGTGTTATCATGTCATTTAGTAGATTTTTTATAACTTGTTTATGTTACTTTAGGCTTAACGTGTATACGTGGGGTATTTTTCTTGAGTATATACGTCGCCGACTCTCGTCGCAACCCCGTTTCATTGTATTTTAGAAAGCGGAGGTGACAATGTTAGATATGTGAATATTCACCGAATTATTCGGTTCATAGTAAAAAAAAGCTTAAAATTTTGAATAGTCCACTTGGACACTTTTTCTTTTTCTCAAAGCCAAGTGGGCCCTTTTCTTTTTCTCAAAAAAAAAAAAAACAAAACAACAAGGAAAGCGAGGAGGTCTTCTTCTTTCCCTTCTTTCCACACAGAGAGAGAGAGAGAGAGAGAGAGAGACTGAGTGAGTGTGAGTGAGTGCCCCCCCCCCCCACCCCCCACCCACCCACTCACCCACACACACAAAACAAGCGAATTCTTAATCCTTCTTTGGTGGCGGTCTGTATCATCGATTTCTAGCTATACACCAGTAAAAGAACCAAACAAAAAATAAAAAAATATGCCACGTGGTGGTCTCCAAGGCGACGCCACGGTCGCATAGAAATCGAATAAAACCCCAAATATCCCTCCAACGGACGAATATTCTCTCTCTTCTCCGCACACACCCAGCCCAACGCCCTCCATTATATCATCGCCATTTCGATACAATTTTGTTTGAATTTTGTTTGATCTTTGATCTGCGATGAAGTTTGGGAAGAGCCTGGGCAACCAGATCGAGGAGACGCTGCCAGAGTGGCGCGACAAGTTCTTGTCCTACAAGGAGCTGAAGAAGAGGCTCAAGCAAATCGGCAGCGGAGATCGGCCAGCGAAGCGCGCGAGGACGGCCGCCGCCACCGACGAGGGCGGCGAGGCGATGACGATGGAGGAGGAGGGCTTCCTGCGGCTGCTCGAGGCCGAGCTCGAGAAATTCAACGCCTTCTTCGTCGAGAAGGAGGAGGAATACATCATCCGCCAAAAGTAATCTTATTATTTTTTGTTCTTTATCTTTATTGACGGCGTCATGAGTTTCCGTTTGCTTTTTTTTGGGGTTGATCTGTGATTTGCGCTGACGTGGCGGGTTGTGATTGGTTGCAGGAGCTGCAGGATCAGGTGGCGAGGGCGGTGGCGCGGGAGTCGAAGGAGGAGCTGATGAAGGTGAGGAAGGAGATTGTGGATTTTCATGGGGAGATGGTGCTCCTAGAGAACTACAGCGCCCTTAACTACACAGGTAAAATTTTTGCCCCGACCAGTGAATTTATTTGTTAAATTTTATTATGTACCAAAAAAAAAGTTTGAAATTTCATGTAGTTTTGCTTTTAAATATGTAATTTTTTTATTTATATCTATTTAATAATTTTGTGCACTGTGTTAGCTTTTTATAGGTTTTTATAGAAAAAGAATTTGACATCTTTTTAGCGCATTAACTAGGTTGTAGGGCTTTATAATTGTGCCCTGCTGGTCATTAATGATCGTTTATATTTCTAAAAGTTTTAATTTATTGGATAAAATTTACAATTTTGTTTGGGTGTGGCATCTTCAATAAAAGTTGTATCATGTCAATTTGCGTTATGCAACAAGGGCAAAGCCTTCATTGACCCAATAGTTACATGAAAACCAAAAAGTGCGATATTGTTATATATATAGTTTAGTTAAAAATAGTGATTTTTATAACTAAATTCTGGAACTCTTGCTTGGTCTCTCGTAAGGGACATGTTTGACCATCAGTCAACAAGAGACAGATCTGGGGAACATGTGAGGCGCCTCCCAAGTTTCTAATAAAACTCATCAACTAGCTGGTAGCAAGTTGCATAGGTGCTTGACTATGACAGGAATGGTCATGAGTTCGCGGCTTGTGGAGTGCCAATAAAAGAGAAACTCTTTTTGCTCCAATATTTCCTCAAAGACATTGTTGACTAATCAATAACGTGAAAATCAATGAGAATTATACCGTACTATCAATTATGTGCGTGTGTGATATCGTTATATCATGAACATATATTTTAATCAAAGAATAATTTTTTTATATACTATAATTTTAGAATCCTGCCGTGCATAACTGACATTTTGATCATTCGTCAACAAGGGACGCATTGGAGGGAATATGACTCCTAATTTTAGAATAAAACCTTTCAACTAGCTCGGAGCAAGTTGGTATGGTGCTTGACTAGAGCAGAAGTTGTCATAGGTTCAAGGTTCAAGTCTTGTCAATAAACGAGGAATTTTCTCTCCCTTTTGGTAGGGTTTCCCACGTTAATCCTCAAAAAACTTTCTAATAAGCCCCTTAGTATCATATATGTTTATAATTTTCCCCTCCTTTCTTGGTGAGATCTTGATACGTCTTATGTATTTTTAACATAAATATTACTCCAATTGTCAATCACTTGCTCTTGGTTTTAATATAGAGAACTTTCCATCAACAAATTTAGGTATCAAAGGGGCTTCACCACAGGAATTGTTTATTTTCAGTGATCAACGCAGACGCGAGAACCGTTTTTTAAGATCTGGGTTTCAGTTACTAATATACACGTAAGAAGATGGTAATTGTTTGTTTTTAGATAGTGATAATATTTTACCATTCTTTTCCTGGTCATCAACACCTGAGTACCAGAGCTTTTAGAGATGATATGACTTGTTTGGTTTGGACATAATACCATATAATGAAGCCTTGCAACCCCAGTCCCCTCTACACAATGAGTAGACAATATAACTAAGCAAAATACCAGAAATCTGAGAGGGAATTGATATCCTGTTAGAGTGCGTGAGGTTGCAGATTTAAATCTGGGTGACTGCACCCTCTATTTTGAATTGTAGGAGGGTAGGCAGGATAAAGCTACCTAAATCTTAGAAAAAATAATAAGTAAAGAATGTTGCTGACACGACAAAAAAAATTAAACAAGAAGCTATGCCATTTCTATTATCGGAGATGAATTTTTTTTAAAGTTTGGTGCATAACCCTGCTGTAACTTTTGCTCTGGTTGCACACACATGCACACCACAAAACGCAAATAGAATCCCTTATCAAGAAGGAAGGAAACCAATAACGGAAATAAGTAACAAAAGACAACTAAGTTTCTCTATAAAGTGTTGTTGTTGTTGTTGTTGTTGTTGTTGTTGTGTGTGTGTGTGTGTGTGTGTGTGTGTGTGTGTGAGAGAGAGAGAGAGAGAGAGAGAGAGAGAGAGATTTGGGGATGCGGTTTTGGTGGGGTGGGTATCGCCAAGCTAATCTTCGTTGGGTACTTTAAAAGATAATAACTTGTCATGTTTTGGTAGTTCTAAACTTGAAACTGAAAATGATTTTTCTCCATTGCTGGTTCTATAGGGGCCACTTTAAGTGCAAACTCATCTCATCTCATAACATGACTAATTTGTTTAAATCCGATCGCTGCAAGATAACAATCTCATCTGATAACATGACTAATTTAGTTTGATCTGATTCCTAAGAGATAAAAACCAGGTAAATGTGTGGGAAAAGTGATGAATGATGTGTGAGGTTTAACGAGGGAGCCAAGGAACTTGCTGGTGGAGGGTCCTATGGATTGCAGGTGGAGGGTTGAAAGGACTCCACTGAAGGTGATGAAGGTCAGTGGATGTCAAATTCATGCGGAATATGGTGGTCCAATGTGAAATCAGTTGATTTGAAGTGAGACAATTACTGGCTTTAACTTCATGGAAATATGCTGGAGTTTTGAAAGGCTAGAATGATCAATTCTGATTTTCTTTTTTCCTGGGACTATGACAGGGACTGATTTGCTTTTATATGAAGTAGAGGTCCCCTTTTTTTTGCTAAGAAATAAGGAGCAAGGTGCATCTAGAAATTCTTCTTTTTATTTTAATTTTAAGTTATTGGTGCCACCCTCTCTTGGTACGCCTTTCTAAACCTCTACCTAGGATTCAAACCTGGGACTTCAGATTTCTTTCTAGTTCTTTCTTTTTGCTAACCCATTCACTTTTTTTGCTAGTAAGTTAGAACATTCTCATTGTGAATAGGACATTTAAATAAATTCTTTGACCATTAAAGGAAAATTGTATGACAGGCAATACCTATTATCCATTTTCTCTCTTTTTGTGTTTTTATTTTCTTTCTTTCTTTTAGCTTGAGGGTAATGGTGGGGATCCCAACCCTTTCCCTTTTGTTTTAAGGGGGGATAAAGTTCCTGCTTCATTAGCATCTCGGTCACAGTCCAGCATGAAGCACCTTACCAACTAGATCCCAAGCTGGTTGGTTTATCCTTATCTTTTGCAGAACTGCACTACATTAGAGACCAATGTGTATTCAGGAATCATATTTACCTCAAGGTTATGGGGAGCATATAATTGTTATTATGGTGATCATGTTTCTTATCCCTTGGAGTATTGAATTTCTCTCAGGTTCCACTGTTTGATTTGAGGTTGAGACTGCCATCCTAAAGGATCATATCAATTTTGTATTTTTTTTGGCATGTTATATCTTGCTAAGTCAATAATCAGGTTGGGATCTTTGTGCTAGTTTGGTGTCAAATTATCATGAGTTAAATGAGTTTGAAAGCCTAATGTTGTTTGTGCACGTCTGTCTAGAAAACTTGTTTCAGTTTAGTAAATACAGAATGTGAGCTAAGTCTCTCATTTTTCTTTCACAAACCTGCTTTACATCTTCAATGTAAGATCAAGTTCTTATTTTGACGAGAGGAGCTCGAAGTTTTGTTAAAAGCATTTGTTTATGATGGGGGAGGTCAGAGGTTCACAGCTGGTTGACCATGCTTGAAGGAATTTCCTCCCCTTTTAGGTGGAGGTGTGAGTTATCTCTCTTATTCACTTGAACGAAAAAGTTAGTTTCAGTTGGCATTGCATCCCTCTTTGAATATACTTATTCACATTTCAGGTTCATAATTTAGTCAACATTTATAAATAAGTAATGAAAAGTATGACAAAATGAAGTTTGGATTGGCTCTTCTTCCTGTAATAAAGGTTCTCATTGCCACTATAAGTCTATAACAGCTATATAGCATTGTTCTTATTTTTATATGTTTATGAAATCAAACATCTATAGTTTTTTATTTTCCATGGTAGATATTAAAAAGGGAAAAGGGAAATTTAACGTCTTATAGTTAACTATAAGATATTAACCATTACAAAATATGAATAGCTATTTGCTATTTCTTCGTCTAGTTTCTACTCAGTTTACTATGTTATATTATTGACATGCTTATCAACCTTGGCCTTTGAATAGGGCTGGTGAAGATTCTGAAGAAGTATGACAAGAGAACCGGAGCACTCATCAGGCTTCCCTTCATCCAGAAAGTTCTGCAGCAGCCATTTTTCACCACTGATCTGCTGAACAAGCTTGTCAAGGAGTGTGAATCCATGCTTGATCGCCTCTTTCCGAAGAACGAAGCTTCAATCTCTCACGAAGAGGATGAAGGAGAAGGCGACAATGGTGACGATGATCAATCAAAGACACAAGGCTCCTCTTTGGCCAGAGGAGAGATCCCAGATCTTGAGGAGATCAAATACATGGAAAGCTTATGGATGAAGAGCACAGTCTCCGCTTTGCGAGTTCTGAAGGAGATTAGAAGTGGGAGTTCCACTGTCAGTGTGTTCTCATTGCCCCCGTTGCAAACAAATGGAGCAGAGGAGAGAATATGGGACAAGGTCCTGTGCTAGAACAATTCGCCAAGTAATCAGAAACAATATCGGAATTCTGCTTGGGTAATCTAACTAAGGGCCAGCGAAATCCCAGACTGATCAACTTAATTTTCCTCACCTGTAGATTACAACTTACAAGTCATTGCTCGTGCTCGTGTTCGCTCCACAGTTGTTCTTAGTCTCATGTGTTAGATTGCAACTTTGTTGCTGATAATATAGAGAGAAGATGGTGAAGCCATTGTTACCCTTGCGTTCTCATGTGTTTTTTTTCCTTTCTTGTTTTTAGATTCGGATGTTTCTAACCAGGATGTACACTTTCTAAAATCTTAATAAATACTACAGGCACTATTGATCTCTCTGTGTCTTATTGCTTATTATCCTCTGTTTACATCTAAGCTTGCTTTTGTTCTCATGGCCTGTTGTATGTTGCTTTATATTGATTTCGCTAATACAAAGAAACAACAGCACACTCCAGTTTGAGAACACCCACAGTGATCTTCTTTGCTGTCAACTTTCTTGTGACATTCTGCAATAATATGTGGATGTGTTACAGAGCTTGGCACGTTACATGAAATTTGCGATCGTTCTGTTTCCTGCTGTAACCATTAACTTCATAGCACAAGTCTGAAAAAATTTCGGAGACAAGTCATTGAAATGCAACGAGTCTGAAATTTTGAACAGATTTAGTACATGAACACAAATTTTGATTCATGGTAGTATAGTTCTTATTTGTCACTCTGCTTTATTTCCCTTCATATTGTTTGCAGACGAAGTAAACTAATACAATATGCTCATAAGATGCCTCTATTGACTCTGCCTCTGTCCAGCACATTTTTCAAAAAAAAAAAAAAACACCCTCTGTTGGCATTGAATTGTGTTAGTTCAGCTAACAATCATATAGTCTAAGCTTGTACTTGCCAGGTTACCACCAAATCGATGATTGCTATAGAGAAGTCCACGGCTTCTAATCTTTTCTATTGCCGCCTCCATTCTCCTCGAGCAACACTTTCCTGACTTCGAGTATAATTGTGAAGGAAACACATGTCGAATTCAGCAAACTGTCCTTGTATAAGGTCATAACCTGTGCTAGCTGCATATCTTATGCCATGGCTTCAGCAACGATGGTCGGAAGTGAGTCTCGCAAGATAAGGAAGAAGCCAGTCATCATTTACTTGGAGTCCCCTAAGGTGATTCATGTAGAGCCTACTGAATTCATGGGCCTTGTGCAGAGGCTCACCGGGCGCAATGCCAGTTCTGAATCAGCAGTAAGCAATAATAGCCATGGTGTCGAAAGGGATCATCGCCTCCAGTCTGCTGAATTGACCAGATCTTCGCCCACTCTAGTTTCTTCGGACTTGAATCTTTTGCCGTGCTTTGGTGAAGAGAAGGGGGGCTCTGTCGATTCTGGGAGCTGGTTCCTGTGGGGGGACTGCTAACTGTTGTGTATTCCATGCTTCTGATTCTTTTCTATGTTTTACTCTCTGCAATGTTTATGTGCAACATTTGGCCATTGAGTTGGCCTGTAAGCAATCATATACGCATTGTTGTTCTTATATTGACTCTGGAAGTACTTTTGCTTCTGAATTGTCGCCTAATCTGCGTTCTGCCGAGCTAAAATTTGAATTTTCTCAAATTCAGATGGTTGGATTGTTTCTTTTCCCCCTTCAAATTGTTGCTCAATCAACCTGTGAAAAAATATGCTTGTTTTCAGGTCCACATATCCAGCGATCCATCCATAGTATTTGTCTGGATTGAGTCCTTATGTGAGGGCCCCATTTAATCCCACATCGGATGCTCGTCTGTAAGCAGGAGAGATTTTATTACATCCTGCGATGCTGGTTGCTGTCTCTTCGGAGACATCCGATAAAATTGGAACGATACAGAGAAGATTAGCATGGCCCCTGTGCAAGGATGACACGCACAAATCGAGAAATGGTCCAAATTTTTTTCCCTCCCCAACTTCAAAATTCTTTCCCTATTTGTTTTTTTTTTTCCCTTCAAAATTTAAATATGAGGAAACATTACTGTCTTTATTGTGCAATTGATCGAAGCCCTAGCTTTTGGGCAAGCTCTGTGTGACCATTGCAGTTTCATATGTACCGAAATTAAAATCGAATTTTAACATTCTGTTCTTATGTTTGATTTTAAAAATGATTGATATGCTAGAGTTCACTTTGCAGGATAATCTCTATATTGATTCGTTTGTAGTTTCAAGGTTAAGTTCATCCTATAGAGAGACTTCTATATATTTTGTCAATTGGCCTCATAACTGGGTATCATAAACTGGAAACTAGAGAGAGCCAAAATTTTCCCTAGTTAAATGTTGGTTTTGATGCTGTTTGAGTCCAAATGTTGTCGAGCTTTAATTAACGAGAAAATAGATCTTTTGGTACGTTAAAAAGCTTAAATTAGTAATAGAATTCTATTTTGAGTTGTGCAATAGGGCATCCATCTTTGATAGGAATGGTGATTGCTTAAGGAATTGTGAGAAAACAGCAAAGATTCATTACTTACTACTACTAAAAAACAGCAAAGATTCATTACTTGCTGCTGCTGCTGCTAGTGTTGTTAGTAGTTTATTTTGATTTTATTATCGATGTTGTTTGGACTCGAGGATATTCGTACTAAGATAGGTGTAGCCTCTATAGGAGAGAAAATGAGAGAAAACCGCCTACGATGGTTTGATCATGTGCGACGTAGACCTACAGATGCGCCAGTTCGGCGAGTTGAGCGTATCAATTTAGGACAAGTTATAAGAGCGCAGGGGAGACCGAAGAAAATATGAATGGAGGTAATACGACAAGATATAGAGGCTAAAAGATCTTAGTGAAGACATATTGCTCGATAGGAATGAGTGGAGAAAGTTGATCCATGTGCCCGATCCAGCGTAATTCTCTTTGGTTCACCCCAAATACTTGGGACAAATGGCTTAGTTGTTGTTGTTTGTTTGGACTCGAGGTAGGTCTAAACGTACATGGATATAGGCGATTAAAATGATACCATAGTTATCATTATGTGATAGCCCATTATGGGGCTTAACGGTAGAGAAGAATTCATCTGGCCAACTCCAAACGTGAGCTACTTCAAGAACCTGAGGAGATAAAGAAGAAGAAGCGTGTTGTCATTGATATCTCTAACATGAGGGACGGGCAGGGCGTGCTGGAGTCGGATCAGAGGCTGTGGGACGATCGCTACGACTGCGGAATTATGCCGGGAATGTCCTCGGACTGCTTGGCCTGAGATTTTACCATGAGTTCCCCAAGTCTATGGTGAAGATGAGCAGCATTGGAGTGGAGACTGGGAACCAAGGGGAGATCAGAAAGATATGTTCCAGATTTAACTGATGATGTGAGGAGCTTGTAAATGAGTTCACAGAGCTTGTGATGGTGAAACCAAGAATTCGAGCTCTTGCATATGCAAAAATATTTCGTTTAATGTGTAATTTGTTCCCTCAGTGTTTGAGTTAGTAAGTAGTCCTTGGGCTCATTTTCGGTGGCGTAAGTGTTTTGTTGCAAATATGAATTAAGTCTGCATTTTTGGTTGTGATATATTACTCATAAATTATGTTGAAGTAAATTTCAGGATTTTTGAGTCGTTCTGTTTAAATTCAATTTAATGTTAGTTTACAATAAAAATATTGTTTAAATTTCCTCCCAAGTGGGCATTTGGTCTAGTGGTATGATTCTTGCTTAGGGTGCAAGAGGTCCCGAGTTCAATTCTCGGAATGCCCCCCATAACTTTTTTAATTTAGTTTTTTTTGGTTAAGATTCGACTAAATTTTGTTCTTTCTATGTGAAGTTTAATTGCGTTAGTTTTAGGGTAAGATTTGACTATTTGTTCTTTTTATGTGATTTTATAATGCTAATTCTTTCTATTTACTCAACTATTCAATATATTTCTCAGATGCATCATGATGCGAATTGCAAATTTTATAATTAGATAAAACCCTAGCTGAGTATGAGTACAGGGATGCATAAACAAAGAAAAGACTTCTTTTCTAATCCATTTCCTAATAATACTTTTCTACTTTATACTGTTTCGCACATGGGAATAATTTATGTAATTAGACTATTTACCTTTAACATTTCAGAAAATTGCACAGTATTCTAAAATTTTGAGAATCTTTATATTAACTCTCTTATGGGGTCCATGTAGAGCGATTATGTACCCACGTGTTTCGATATATACTGATAAATAAAAAAAACAACATTTTAGTAAATTTTTCTTCTTGCTTAAAATCTACTCGCGTGTTTAGTGAAAGTCACACGACTTGCTAATGATGTCATGTATAAGTATTTATAGAGCTACACAGGGCCGGTTTTAGGCGAACTTTTAAAATGAGTTCCCCTATCAATCAATTATGAAAAAATATTAAAAATTTATTAATATTTTTTTTGCTTATTATTCAAGATAATTTTTTTTTTTTTTTTTTTAACATTGCTGCCTACATTCCAAGGGGGGCACTATCTCCTCCCTCTCCAAGAACTATAAATTTGCATAAAGAGAATCATAGCCTACCATCAGAGCAGACAACAGCTAGAGTTACCAAATTTCAAACTTTATAACAAAATACACATAAGACAAAGTCGTTAATGGCTACTTGGATCAATTCAAGATGATTGATTTGTTACTATTGAAAGAAAACAGTAGCCAACATCCTCTTTGTTCAACTTAAAAGTTGCCAACAACAATGTGGACTGAACTCTGTCCTCTTCTAAAACTCACATTCCCAAATCTTCGACCTCTACTCAGGAACAATCCAAATTTGTTGCAGCGATTTGATTCACATGATTCTTTTGATTCAGCGATCACAAAGAACTTCTTAAACTGTAAAAAGTATTTTATTTTCGATGGGTCATGGATGCTGAGGTTCTATTCATTGAACATAATTCTATTTTCCAGAAGAAACCAGAGAAATGGGCAACAAATCAATCCAGTGAATAGGTTATGGGTAGCTAATCAATCTTGTGAATTGAGTAATTAATCAATCCAGCCAAAACAGACAAGAGTACTAAATCCCCAAAAAACTACCAGATCTAATTAAACAAGCAATCACCAAATCACAAAATCCGACAGACCCATTACGTATCAAACGATTCTCATCAATAAAAGGAGATCTTTTTTATATCAAAATGAGATAAAAATGGAGACAATGAGGGAAAAAGTGAGATATTTGAAGGCAGTGGAGAACTAGTTGCCGATGCCAAGAGAGGTTTAAACTTACAGGGCATTCTACAAGGTGGAGCACACTCGGACTGAGAGACCTGGCTTTGATATCATGTTAGAAACTAATTCTTTCCAAAAACTACTTTGTTTGGGAACGCCACAACTCTAATATAAAGTATTGAATCTCTCTCCACACAGCTGATGTGGGACCATCTCCTAACAAAAAGGACAGAAGTGATCTAGAGTCCTCAGGATCAAGAAAGAAGTAATCGGTGTTGGGCTTCTCTTTGCTGTGTTTTTTTAAAAAAAATGAATGAGCGTGGGCCTTAAGCCAGTTTGATTCAGCAGCGAGAGCGGGTCTAAGTAACTAGGCTTAAAAAATTTAGCTTAAAATCTAATAGGGGCCCAAAAAAACTAGGGTCCTAGGCAGTTACCTATGCCGCCAACCCCAAGGGCTGGCCTTGGAGCTACATTCTCGAACTCTTATAATTTTTTCTATGTTTCTGTTATTAGTAATATTTTCACATTTATTGACTTGACTCTCTCCCCCCTTCTCCTGAAATTCGGTTCATGTGTATGAGTCACACACACTCATATTATAAGAGTGTCAATCTCGCGTTAACACGTAGATAAGAAGTAAGAGAGAACCCAGAGACTTTAAAGCTTTGTAACCCTAAAATCTGACATTTTATTTTCGTGCCAACACGGGATTGACCCTGCGTATGTGACTCACACGCATGAATCGAACCGCCATCCCTGGCTTCTTAAAAAGGAAGACCTTGATTATCCAAAGTCTTTACAGGAAAGTGAAAAACACCTAGAGGGGGGGTGAATAGGTGTTAGTGCTAATCTAGAAACTAAATGCGCTAAATGCGGAAGCTAATGCAATTCTTGCAACACACTTAATACAACCAACAAGTGTAGCCGAATTCCCCGTGAAGGGCTCTGGACTAACTCCTCTTGATTCCCCTAGATATGGGTTGAGGTGCTATGTGAAGCTCTTGTGGTTAAGTATAAGTGAGGCACACACACAAGCAAGCCAAGCATATAAGAATGAGCAATATGAAATAATGCAAGGCACAACACAAGTATGAATGATATGGCAATATGAATGAATGATACTATGCACAAACAAAAGAGAGAGAGAGTTAGAGATAATGGATCAAACGCAAACACAAAGATATGTTTCGAGGTTCGAGCCCCTAGCTCTACATCCCTGTCTACACCACCGTGTAGGATTTCCAATCCACTATAGGAGTACCGAACTCCTCTCTCAATGCCACCGAGGCAATACAACCACAATCCACCTCTACCGAAGAGGGATAAGGCCCGTAGCCAATACAACAAACTCCACCTCACAATAGAGGGAGCAAACCAAACCTCAACCTCTACCAAAGAGGGAGCAACCCAATCAAAGTAAGGGTTTTACAACAAGTGGTATCTTTCAACCACAAACTCTCTTTTTCCACAAAAACAAGATCCTAATAGATTAGGATAGATGATATAGCTCAAGTGTGGAATCAAAGTGTTTTTGGAAACAAGCAACAAAGAAAAACTACTTGGAAAATCTCTTGTAGATGATAGAAAATGAAAACCAATACAATATCCCAAAAACCTAGTTTTCTTTGATTTTTCAAAAACCCAAAACAATACAAAGATAAATCTTTTTGGCACAAAACTCTTTTAAAACTCTTTTAAAACAGTAGAGAAAGTCTGGAAATTTTGCTCTAAAAAATCTTAGCCAAAATCCCAAATGAATGGGGTTTATATAGGCCAAACAGAAAACTAGCCGTTAGGCTGATGTGGCAGCCTGACAGGCTACCGGTCGGCCGGCCCGGCCGACCGCCAACGGTCAGAAATGTGACCGTTGGGGCAACCCGGTCGACCGCCCGGTCGACCCAAATTAACAGAGAGCAGAGCTCTCAGGTCCGGTCGACCCTGACGGTCGACCGTCCCTGTGGCTGCCAAACGTGCACAGGCTTGTGCACGTCGGTCGACCCCACGGGTCGACCGGCCTCTGGTGCGGTCGACCCGTGCGGTCGGCCGACCTGGCCTGTCAGCCACTGTTCTGGGACAGAACCACATGTTAAAATATTTTTGAAAAATCTTTTATCTTTTCTGAAAATTCTATAAAACTTGTTTTACCATTTTATATTGAAACATAAAACATGTGATAAAAATTTCAAGACATATATCAATCATATCAACTATTTTGGTGTCTTGCAAATTTTATCAAAAACCAAAACCGGTATTTTTATCAAACTTGATTTTTCCAAAACATGAATAGGATAGTCAAAATAAGTTTGTATAAGAAGTTAAGCATGTATGTATATCTAGAACATATCTAATATACATAAGAACTATTTAAACTTGTTTTGATCTACTATTCATGAAAACCAAATCCAAAACATAAATCTTGTGTGTTGTGCACTTGAGCATATCAACTATACTAAGCTTTACAAATGGATCTAAACACACTAAACTATGGATACCTAAGTCTTCTTGACGATCTTCATCTTCAAGGCGACTCGATCCACAAACACCGTGATCCATGAGCTAGGCAAGGTATGATCTTGATGCTTTGGCCCTGGATTCATCATGAAAAGCTTCTAAACACCTTTGTTGAAGCTAATCACCAACTAATATCTTGATTAATGATCTGAAACTAAAATCACAAGATTATTAGTAAACATAACTTCATGAGTTAATCATCATCAAAACTAGGGTGGAAGGCCTTTGGGCCAACAATCTCCCCCTTTTTGATGATGACAAAACTCATGGAGTTATATATGCATGGATTAAAGTTAAGCTTCAAAGAAGCTCCCCCTTAACTCATGCATAAACAAATAAACATAATAAATATGCAATGAAGGCTTTTAAACATGAATGCATAAATATGCATAAACAATAAAGGTTCTAGATACCAATGAAATGTTCAAAAACAAAACATGCTCTAGATACCAATTAACATTAAACTATATTAAACTTAATATATGCAAAACATAAATATGCATATATAAAACTCATAAACTCAAAATCTTTCTCCCCCTTTTTGTCAATCATCAACAAAGGGGTAAAAATCAAAACAATAAATAAAATGAGGGGTAAAAATCTTTCTCCCCCTTTTTTGTCAATCAAAACAATAAAACAATGTTCTCCCCCTTTTTGTCTAAAACAAAAACAAAGTCAATAAGGGGTGACTTTAAAAACATGATATCAATTGAAAATATGTCAATGAAGCATCTTGATACCAATTAAAAGTAAACATAGGTCAATCAACAAATGGTATATGCTATATACATTCATGAAGAGGAAGACGTTAAGTTAGCTTCCCTACACACATGCATTACATGAAGAAAGGATGACAAGCCCTAATTCACATAACACATGATATGTAATGCATAAGAGGAGATGTGAAGCTCCCCCTACACACGTGTACCACATAAAGAAGAGATGTCAAGCTCTTCAATACAAGATACACTCATCATGAATCTATATGTAGAAGAGATGTTAAGCTCTCCTTGCATATAGTCAATATAAATCAAAAATTTTGTATTTATTTTCTTAAAAAAAAACAAAATTTTGAGATACCAATTTTTAAAATATTCACATGAACATCTTGATATCAAAAGAAAGTATTTTTCTTTTTAAGTATATGATATCAATTGAAACGACTATTTTCTATCATAAAGTAAGGGAGTGGAAATACAAATACCAATTGAAATATGAAAATCGAATTTTCTCCCCCTTTATGAAATACCAACAAAAACTATGTGTAGGCTTGAAATAAGATACCAATTGAAAACTAAATCAATTGAAATAAAGTTGAAGCTCAAGCTCTAGCATAAACAAGATTTGTGCTCAAGATATAGAAATATAATAGCACAAATAAAACATATATATGTGTATGAAATAGAATGAGTACCAATCACCAATAGATGATACTAATTAATAACATACATACACAATAAACAATTATGAGTATACAAAAGGATCAAATTGATACCAATTGAAAGAGTTCAATGATACCAATTGACATAACAATAAAAGCATGGTATAACTCATATCAAATGAAGAATACGAACTAGTTAAAATGGAAATTTTGTTAACTAGTACGAAATCCTTCAAGCAAGGAATAACACACAAATTTTTTTTTCATAAAACATGAAATCCACATGATAATCAACACTCTAATTCAATTAAGCATAAATATGACTCATGAAAACAAAACATGAGCAAGATATAAATATGAGTGTATAAATAAAGTGTGAATATCATAATCATGAAATTTTTTCATTAAGCTCAATTATTCCTTGAAACAATGAAAAACATGAAAATTATTAAAACTTATTTAATCTTCAAGGTATATGTATGTCCTATACAAACTAAGGTATACATACATATCCAAACACAACGAGTCCACAAAGATATATGCATTAAGGCACGTGGCTCAAAAGGATAAACATGTATATCTAATAGTTTGGACAAGATAGACATATACATGAAGTTAAACATAAATACAAAAACATGAAACAACTAAATCTTTATTAGAACAAATTTCATTTCAAGGTATATGTATAAATTGTCAACCCAATAAGTATACATACATATCCCTAAACACAATTGAGTCCATATATAGATTTGCATGAAAGGCAAATGACTCAAAAAGGTATACATGTATATCTTAAAGTTTGGCAAAATACACACATACATGAAGTGAAACACACAATCATAAAACAAATTCAAAAATGAGAATACAAGTTTAAAATGCATGAATCATCAAAACTAGACTATACTAGCACATCTAATGGGTTCAAATAAGCAATCAAGCTCAAACATATATAGATTTATTTGTGGCCCACTATATGCACAAGTATACAACTAGTTTTAATGAAAACTAACATCTAAACAAGTAATCTTAACATGAAGCATCAAAACACGAAAAAAATGATAAACATAAACATGATTATTATGAATATCCACATGTCATTAGAAATATGATATACGCAATAGCAACCATATAGTGAGAACACAAAAGAATTTATCCATATTAAACATGGGTGTCTCAAAATAACTAAACATGTATATCACTAATCTAATAAGCATGGCATTTTCATAGTAATCAACAAACATCAAAAACATGCTATGAAAGATAAACATGGAAAGCATGTAAACATAAGGAGTTAGAGATTCGATACCAAAACCAATGAGGCCACCGCTCTAGTTCTCCAAAACAAGGTGGTCTCCCACCAAATCTTCCCTTGAAAGTGATGCATCCAATTGATTTTCATGAAGCTCGGAACGCATCCACTCCAAGGTGCCATCACTCTCACGTCATGTGAGAGCCCACACCTACATAAAATAAAGGAGGGGTGGTCTTTGATACCCATACTCTTTTGGATCCATGAGGGTTAGTACCTTCTCTAACCCAAACAAATTTCTTTGCTAAATTTGAAGTATGTAGTCTATCAAAAAAAAATTTAGCAAGGTGGCCCCTACGTCCACAATGTGTACATGTGTACACATGAGCATACATGTGAGGAGTGTGTCCGTGAGGAGCATGTGTATGCCGTGGAGGGTGTGCATGAAAAGATGGAACTTGTTTCTTTCGAACCAAGGATTCCAAGCGTGTATGGTTCATGGCACATTGGCTCATAGTGGAGCCCAAACAATCCACTTTCTTCTTCAACAAACAAATATCATCATTAATCTTAGAAGAAGAAGTGCATGCAAGGGGTGATCTAGGTGAAGCTACCCTAGCATGGCAAACATGTGCATCAATTTTATTTTGTAAAGCAATATTTTTCTTTAAACAATCTTCTAAATCCTTAGAAATAGAAGCAATTTTAATTTTCAAAGAATCATTTTCTTTTAAAACAAAATTAACTTTTAAAGACAAGTTTTCATTTTTCTTTACAATATCATTACAATCATTTTGAGATTTTAAAAATTTGTTTTCTTTTAGTGCAAGGTCTAATTGAGATCTTAATGAATCCCTTTCATTATAGACCTCAACCTTCTCTTGCAAAACATTTTTAAGTCTAGAATGCAAACACTTATTTTCATTTTCAAGGCCTAGACTTTTCTTTTTCAAAACTTTATATTTTTCAAATAACTTTTAACACACAATGGATAGTTCTTCATTCAAAGCATGTGGATCAACAAAATCATTACATGAAGAACTAGCATTATCACTATCTAGTTGAAGTTCCGATTGTACCTCAAGGGAGTCATTCCCTTGGATCATATAGCATTGAGAATCAGATTCTCCACTAGACTCCTCCGGTTGGATTGGCAATTGAAGCTTGGAGGTGGTGGTTGTAGTCAACTTGTTCCACACTGCAAAAGCGGAATCAAGATTAGAAACACGCAAAAGATAATCTTTAGGAAGTGTGCTTCTAATGGCCTCAAGGGCTTGTACATTGGCCCCTATATGCTTGCTATCACTAAGGAAGGATTCCTTGGTAATGGCAAGGTAAACCTTATGTCCTAGGGTTTGCAAATAAACGGACATCCTAATCTTCCAAACAAGAATGTTGGAAGGGTCAAAACTAGGTGGGGTCATGAGGTCCATGGGTCCAAACTATATGAGTGTGCAAACAAGCAAATGCAAACAAGATTAGCAATCAAATGGATCTCACTCCTAGGATGTTAAGCCTAAGTATTAGGAGCACTAGCTCTGATACCAATTGAAAAATACCTAGAGGGGGGGTGAATAGGTGTTAGTGCTAATGTAGAAACTAAATGCGCTAAATGCGAAAGCTAATGCAATTTTTGCAACACACTTAATACAACCAACAAGTGTAGCCGAATTCCCCGTGAAAGGCTCTGGACTAACTCCTCTTGATTCCCCTAGATATGGGTTGAGGTGCTATGTGAAGCTCTTGTGGTTAAGTATAAGTGAGGCACACACACAAGCAAGCCAAGCATATAAGAATGAGCAATATGAAATAATGCAAGGCACAACACAAGTATGAATGATATGGCAATATGAATGAATGATACTATGCACAAACAAAAGAGAGAGAGAGTTAGAGATAATGGATCAAACGCAAACACAAAGATATGTTTCGAGGTTCGAGCCCCTAGCTCTACATCCCCGCCTACACCACCGTGTAGGATTTCCAATCCACTATAGGAGTACCGAACTCCTCTCTCAATGCCACCGAGGCAATACAACCACAATCCACCTCTACCGAAGAGGGATAAGGCCCGTAGCCAATACAACAAACTCCACCTCACAATAGAGGGAGCAAACCAAACCTCAACCTCTACCAAAGAGGGAGCAACCCAATCAAAGTAAGGGTTTTACAACAAGTGGTATCTTTCAACCACAAACTCTCTTTTTCCACAAAAACAAGATCCTAATAGATTAGGATAGATGATATAGCTCAAGTGTGGAATCAAAGTGTTTTTGGAAACAAGCAACAAAGAAAAACTACTTGGGAAATCTCTTGTAGATGATAGAAAATGAAAACCAATACAATATCCCAAAAACCTAGTTTTCTTTGATTTTTCAAAAACCCAAAACAATACAAAGATAAATCTTTTTGGCACAAAACTCTTTTAAAACTCTTTTAAAACAGTAGAGAAAGTCTGGAAATTTTGCTCTAAAAAATCTTAGCCAAAATCCCAAATGAATGGGGTTTATATAGGCCAAACAGAAAACTAGCCGTTAGGCTGATGTGGCAGCCTGACAGGCTACCGGTCGGCCGGCCCGGCCGACCGCCAACGGTCAGAAATGTGACCGTTGGGGCAACCCGGTCGACCGCCCGGTCGACCCAAATTAACAGAGAGCAGAGCTCTCAGGTCCGGTCGACCCTGACGGTCGACCGTCCCTGTGGCTGCCAAACGTGCACAGGCTTGTGCACGTCGGTCGACCCCACGGGTCGACCGGCCTCTGGTGCGGTCGACCCGTGCGGTCGGCTGACCTGGCCTGTCAGCCACTGTTCTGGGACAGAACCACATGTTAAATATTTTTGAAAAATCTTTTATCTTTTCTGAAAATTCTATAAAACTTGTTTTACCATTTTATATTGAAACATAAAACATGTGATAAAAATTTCAAGACATATATCAATCATATCAACTATTTTGGTGTCTTGCAAATTTTATCAAAAACCAAAACCGGTATTTTTATCAAACTTGATTTTTCCAAAACATGAATAGGATAGTCAAAATAAGTTTGTATAAGAAGTTAAGCATGTATGTATATCTAGAACATATCTAATATACATAAGAACTATTTAAACTTGTTTTGATCTACTATTCATGAAAACCAAATCCAAAACATAAATCTTGTGTGTTGTGCACTTGAGCATATCAACTATACTAAGCTTTACAAATGGATCTAAACACACTAAACTATGGATACCTAAGTCTTCTTGACGATCTTCATCTTCAAGGCGACTCGATCCACAAACACCGTGATCCATGAGCTAGGCAAGGTATGATCTTGATGCTTTGGCCCTGGATTCACCATGAAAAGCTTCTAAACACCTTTGTTGAAGCTAATCACCAACTAATATCTTGATTAATGATCTGAAACTAAAATCACAAGATTATTAGTAAACATAACTTCATGAGTTAATCATCATCAAAACTAGGGTGGAAGGCCTTTGGGCCAACAATCTCCCCCTTTTTGATGATGACAAAACTCATGGAGTTATATATGCATGGATTAAAGTTAAGCTTCAAAGAAGCTCCCCTTAACTCATGCATAAACAAATAAACATAATAAATATGCAATGAAGGCTTTTAAACATGAATGCATAAATATGCATAAACAATAAAGGTTCTAGATACCAATGAAATGTTCAAAAACAAAACATGCTCTAGATACCAATTAACATTAAACTATATTAAACTTAATATATGCAAACATAAATATGCATATATAAAACTCATAAACTCAAAATCTTTCTCCCCCTTTTTGTCAATCATCAACAAAGGGGTAAAAATCAAAACAATAAATAAAATGAGGGGTAAAAATCTTTCTCCCCCTTTTTTGTCAATCAAAACAATAAAAACAATGTTCTCCCCCTTTTTGTCTAAAACAAAAACAAAGTCAATAAGGGGTGACTTTAAAAACATGATATCAATTGAAAATATGTCAATGAAGCATCTTGATACCAATTAAAAGTAAACATAGGTCAATCAACAAATGGTATATGCTATATACATTCATGAAGAGGAAGACGTTAAGTTAGCTTCCCTACACACATGCATTACATGAAGAAAGGATGACAAGCCCTAATTCACATAACACATGATATGTAATGCATAAGAGGAGATGTGAAGCTCCCCCTACACACGTGTACCACATAAAGAAGAGATGTCAAGCTCTTCAATACAAGATACACTCATCATGAATCTATATGTAGAAGAGATGTTAAGCTCTCCTTGCATATAGTCAATATAAATCAAAAATTTTGTATTTATTTTCTTAAAAAAAAACAAAATTTTGAGATACCAATTTTTAAAATATTCACATGAACATCTTGATATCAAAAGAAAGTATTTTTCTTTTTAAGTATATGATATCAATTGAAACGACTATTTTCTATCATAAAGTAAGGGAGTGGAAATACAAATACCAATTGAAATATGAAAATCGAATTTTCTCCCCCTTTATGAAATACCAACAAAAACTATGCGTAGGCTTGAAATAAGATACCAATTGAAAACTAAATCAATTGAAATAAAGTTGAAGCTCAAGCTCTAGCATAAACAAGATTTGTGCTCAAGATATAGAAATATAATAGCACAAATAAAACATATATATGTGTATGAAATAGAATGAGTACCAATCACCAATAGATGATACTAATTAATAACATACATACACAATAAACAATTATGAGTATACAAAAGGATCAAATTGATACCAATTGAAAGAGTTCAATGATACCAATTGACATAACAATAAAAGCATGGTATAACTCATATCAAAATGAAGAATACGAACTAGTTAAAATGGAAATTTTGTTAACTAGTACGAAATCCTTCAAGCAAGGAATAACACACAAATTTTTTTTCATAAAACATGAAATCCACATGATAATCAACACTCTAATTCAATTAAGCATAAATATGACTCATGAAAACAAAACATGAGCAAGATATAAATATGAGTGTATAAATAAAGTGTGAATATCATAATCATGAAATTTTTTCATTAAGCTCAATTATTCCTTGAAACAATGAAAAACATGAAAATTATTAAAACTTATTTAATCTTCAAGGTATATGTATGTCCTATACAAACTAAGGTATACATACATATCCAAACACAACGAGTCCACAAAGATATATGCATTAAGGCATGTGGCTCAAAAGGATAAACATGTATATCTAATAGTTTGGACAAGATAGACATATACATGAAGTTAAACATAAATACAAAAACATGAAACAACTAAATCTTTATTAGAACAAATTTCATTTCAAGGTATATGTATAAATTGTCAACCCAATAAGTATACATACATATCCCTAAACACAATTGAGTCCATATATAGATTTGCATGAAAGGCAAATGACTCAAAAAGGTATACATGTATATCTTAAAGTTTGGCAAAATACACATATACATGAAGTGAAACACACAATCATAAAACAAATTCAAAAATGAGAATACAAGTTTAAAATGCATGAATCATCAAAACTAGACTATACTAGCACATCTAATGGGTTCAAATAAGCAATCAAGCTCAAACATATATAGATTTATTTGTGGCCCACTATATGCACAAGTATACAACTAGTTTTAATGAAAACTAACATCTAAACAAGTAATCTTAACATGAAGCATCAAAACACGAAAAAAATGATAAACATAAACATGATTATTATGAATATCCACATGTCATTAGAAATATGATATACGCAATAGCAACCATATAGTGAGAACACAAAAGAATTTATCCATATTAAACATGGGTGTCTCAAAATAACTAAACATGTATATCACTAATCTAATAAGCATGGCATTTTCATAGTAATCAACAAACATCAAAAACATGCTATGAAAGATAAACATGGAAAGCATGTAAACATAAGGAGTTAGAGATTCGATACCAAAACCAATGAGGCCACCGCTCTAGTTCTCCAAAACAAGGTGGTCCTCCCACCAAATCTTCCCTTGAAAGTGATGCATCCAATTGATTCCATGAAGCTCGGAACGCATCCACTCCAAGGTGCCATCACTCTCACGTCATGTGAGAGCCCACACCTACATAAAATAAAGGAGGGGTGGTCTTTGATACCCATACTCTTTTGGATCCATGAGGGTTAGTACCTTCTCTAACCCAAACAAATTTCTTTGCTAAATTTGAAGTATGTAGTCTATCAAAATAAAATTTAGCAAGGTGGCCCCTACGTCCACAATGTGTACATGTGTACACATGAGCATACATGTGAGGAGTGTGTCCGTGAGGAGCATGTGTATGCCGTGGAGGGTGTGCATGAAAAGATGGAACTTGTTTCTTTCGAACCAAGGATTCCAAGCGTGTATGGTTCATGGCACATTGGCTCATAGTGGAGCCCAAACAATCCACTTTCTTCTTCAACAAACAAATATCATCATTAATCTTAGAAGAAGAAGTGCATGCAAGGGGTGATCTAGGTGAAGCTACCCTAGCATGGCAAACATGTGCATCAATTTTATTTTGTAAAACAATATTTTTCTTTAAACAATCTTCTAAATCCTTAGAAATAGAAGCAATTTTAATTTTCAAAGAATCATTTTCTTTTAAAACAAAATTAACTTTTAAAGACAAGTTTTCATTTTTCTTTACAATATCATTACAATCATTTTGAGATTTTAAAAATTTGTTTTCTTTTAGTGCAAGGTCTAATTGAGATCTTAATGAATCCCTTTCATTATAGACCTCAACCTTCTCTTGCAAAACATTTTTAAGTCTAGAATGCAAACACTTATTTTCATTTTCAAGGCCTAGACTTTTCTTTTTCAAAACTTTATATTTTTCAAATAACTTTTAACACACAATGGATAGTTCTTCATTCAAAGCATGTGGATCAACAAAATCATTACATGAAGAACTAGCATTATCACTATCTAGTTGAAGTTCCGATTGTACCTCAAGGGAGTCATTCCCTTGGATCATATAGCATTGAGAATCAGATTCTCCACTAGACTCCTCCGGTTGGATTGGCAATTGAAGCTTGGAGGTGGTGGTTGTAGTTAACTTGTTCCACACTGCAAAAGCGGAATCAAGATTAGAAACACGCAAAAGATAATCTTTAGGAAGTGTGCTTCTAATGGCCTCAAGGGCTTGTACATTGGCCCCTATATGCTTGCTATCACTAAGGAAGGATTCCTTGGTAATGGCAAGGTAAACCTTATGTCCTAGGGTTTGCAAATAAACGGACATCCTAATCTTCCAAACAAGAATGTTGGAAGGGTCAAAACTAGGTGGGGTCATGAGGTCCATGGGTCCAAACTATATGAGTGTGCAAACAAGCAAATGCAAACAAGATTAGCAATCAAATGGATCTCACTCCTAGGATGTTAAGCCTAAGTATTAGGAGCACTAGCTCTGATACCAATTGAAAAATACCTAGAGGGGGGGGGGTGAATAGGTGTTAGTGCTAATGTAGAAACTAAATGCGCTAAATGCGGAAGCTAATGCAATTTTTGCAACACACTTAATACAACCAACAAGTGTAGCCGAATTCCCCGTGAAAGGCTCTGGACTAACTCCTCTTGATTCCCCTAGATATGGGTTGAGGTGCTATGTGAAGCTCTTGTGGTTAAGTATAAGTGAGGCACACACACAAGCAAGCCAAGCATATAAGAATGAGCAATATGAAATAATGCAAGGCACAACACAAGTATGAATGATATGGCAATATGAATGAATGATACTATGCACAAACAAAAGAGAGAGAGAGTTAGAGATAATGGATCAAACGCAAACACAAAGATATGTTTCGAGGTTCGAGCCCCTAGCTCTACATCCCCGCCTACACCACCGTGTAGGATTTCCAATCCACTATAGGAGTACCGAACTCCTCTCTCAATGCCACCAAGGCAATACAACCACAATCCACCTCTACCGAAGAGGGATAAGGCCCGTAGCCAATACAACAAACTCCACCTCACAATAGAGGGAGCAAACCAAACCTCAACCTCTACCAAAGAGGGAGCAACCCAATCAAAGTAAGGGTTTTACAACAAGTGGTATCTTTCAACCACAAACTCTCTTTTTCCACAAAAACAAGATCCTAATAGATTAGGATAGATGATATAGCTCAAGTGTGGAATCAAAGTGTTTTTGGAAACAAGCAACAAAGAAAAACTACTTGGGAAATCTCTTGTAGATGATAGAAAATGAAAACCAATACAATATCCCAAAAACCTAGTTTTCTTTGATTTTTCAAAAACCCAAAACAATACAAAGATAAATCTTTTTGGCACAAAACTCTTTTAAAACTCTTTTAAAACAGTAGAGAAAGTCTGGAAATTTTGCTCTAAAAAATCTTAGCCAAAATCCCAAATGAATGGGGTTTATATAGGCCAAACAGAAAACTAGCCGTTAGGCTGATGTGGCAGCCTGACAGGCTACCGGTCGGCCGGCCCGGCCGACCGCCAACGGTCAGAAATGTGACCGTTGGGGCAACCCGGTCGACCGCCCGGTCGACCCAAATTAACAGAGAGCAGAGCTCTCAGGTCCGGTCGACCCTGACGGTCGACCGTCCCTGTGGCTGCCAAACGTGCACAGGCTTGTGCACGTCGGTCGACCCCACGGGTCGACCGGCCTCTGGTGCGGTCGACCCGTGCGGTCGGCTGACCTGGCCTGTCAGCCACTGTTCTGGGACAGAACCACATGTTAAAATATTTTTGAAAAATCTTTTATCTTTTCTGAAAATTCTATAAAACTTGTTTTACCATTTTATATTGAAACATAAAACATGTGATAAAAATTTCAAGACATATATCAATCATATCAACTATTTTGGTGTCTTGCAAATTTTATCAAAAACCAAAACCGGTATTTTTATCAAACTTGATTTTTCCAAAACATGAATAGGATAGTCAAAATAAGTTTGTATAAGAAGTTAAGCATGTATGTATATCTAGAACATATCTAATATACATAAGAACTATTTAAACTTGTTTTGATCTACTATTCATGAAAACCAAATCCAAAACATAAATCTTGTGTGTTGTGCACTTGAGCATATCAACTATACTAAGCTTTACAAATGGATCTAAACACACTAAACTATGGATACCTAAGTCTTCTTGACGATCTTCATCTTCAAGGCGACTCGATCCACAAACACCGTGATCCATGAGCTAGGCAAGGTATGATCTTGATGCTTTGGCCCTGGATTCACCATGAAAAGCTTCTAAACACCTTTGTTGAAGCTAATCACCAACTAATATCTTGATTAATGATCTGAAACTAAAATCACAAGATTATTAGTAAACATAACTTCATGAGTTAATCATCATCAAAACTAGGGTGGAAGGCCTTTGGGCCAACAGAAAGACTTTTTTTTTTCTGAGTAAAAACGGAAAAGAAAATTTGAACTCACTTTGCAGCCAACTAGTACTCATGTGCAGTATTTCTAAACAACTGGAGGTCAACTCTAACGAGGACACTTCCCCTTCACTCTTCTATAAAACTCCATGCACACTACTATCCATCATCATCTTCAAGCTGCTACCCTCTCTTCTCTTTGCCAATGGCTTCCCCTTCATAACGCAGAAACCTCAGACTCTGCAGTTGAAGAGATCGAGTCCTATTTATATTGATCATGGGGAGTATATCTTCGTATAATATTCAACCCCATTTGGAAACTTGGATCAGCTTATACTTATTTTTCGATTATAATGATATTTATATCCTGTAGCAAATGTAGGTCGCGTCTTGTAAAAAAGACAACAAAGTTGGTCATAAGAAAGTTGTTGCTTATATATGATCAAAATTACGAGTAAAGAAGGTTCTTCAATACAACATATTTCTTACCAAGTAAAATTTATGGTGTTTTAATGAAATTGATTATACCTCGTTATCCGCCTTTACATACGGGGTCATAGTTTTCATAAAAGACAACAAAGTTGATCATAAGCAAGTTGCCGCTTAAGTTTTAAGTGCGACAGAGTTGCCTTCTGTGCTAGCTTATTTAATTTTTCTCATATATATATATATATATATATATATATATATATATATATATATATATATATATGAAAATTTTTAAATGAGAAACTTTCTCATAATAAGCTTCGTGAGAAAATCATATAAGAGAGATTTTATGGATGATCCGAGCCGTTCATCTTGATCTACATACTCTAATTAGACTACCAATAAAAAATCACGCGATTCCAACTTTTTTTACCGATGCATCAAGTGACATTTTTATTCTACGGTGATATAACATATGTTTTGTAACCACTTGTTGTATGGGTAAAAAGGCTCGGACTCGCGTGATTTTTAATTGATAGTCTAAATAAAGTATATAAATCAAGATGAACGGTTCGGATCATCCACATAAAAGCTCCTATATAGTTTTCTCATGGTCTTCGTGTGAGAAAGTTTCTCACACGAAGACTACTCTATATATATATATATATATATATATATATATATATATATATATATATATATATATAATATATATATATATATATATATATATATATATATAGTGAAAAATGTACCTCTGCCGCCAGATGAGAAAGACTCTCTCAGCTGTCACTATAATATGGTCGCAAACCCACTGCAACTTGGTCGCAACCCACTGTAACATGATCGCAGTCCTAAAAAATCATATAATTTTAGTGTAATTAGGACTGCGACCCTGGTAGCAGCCCTCAGGAAAAGACTGCGACCTTGGTCGCAGTCTTCAGCAAAAGACTGCGACCATGGCAACAGTCCTCATAAAACCACTGCGACATTGTCACAGTCCTCGTATAAAAATGCGACCTTGGTACCAGTAGTCAAAATAGTGGTTAAAATTCAGCCACTTTGCGCCAGCTGACAGAGTCTCTCTCAGCTAGCGGCTGAGGTACAGATTCCTCATATATATATATATATATATATATATATATATATATATATATATATATATATATATATATATATATATATATATATATATATAGAGAGAGAGAGAGAGAGAGAGAGAGACTTGTGTCCTTCCAAAAAAAATTTGAGCCCAGATCCTTCTCACTCAAATTCAACGCTCAGACATTCGAACATAAGATCCACTCCGTTAAAGTTGATCTATATTATTTCAAGTATTTATAAACCAAAAATCAAGTGTTTTGAATATTTTTTTCCCATCCATCAAGTAGGGGGAAAACGGATGGCCTAAATAGTGAGTTGGTTAGTTTAATGGTGTAGAACATTTGAAATCTAACCAAAAATTGGTTTGTAGGGGTTTTTAAATGTTTAGATCATAATGAAACAACCAGATCGAGAATTTGTATGTATAAAGACATAGATCTAACCAACTCATTACTTTCGCCCGTTCATTTTACGTCGCTTCATGGATCCTTGACGTTGAGATACATCTCGAGGCTAAGAACCTTGGAGAGACAATTAAAAAAGGAAACAAAGCATCCCAGCAGGATCGCGCTAAACCCCTAATCTTCCTTCGACATCATATTAATAAAAGATTGAAAGCTGAATATCACACGGTAATTGAAAGTACACCTAGAGGGGGTGAATAGGTGTAGTGCTAATCTAATGATAAATGATGTGTAATTAAAAACTAATTGCTAACACACAAAGTGTATAACCAAGAGTGAGTTTGAATTCCCCGTGAAGAGCTCTGGAACTACTCCTCACGATTCATCTGAATTATAAGTTGAGGTACTTTAATAGCTTTTTTTGGTTGAACACTAGTGTGAGCACCCAAACAATATCTAGCATGTATATGAATGAGCAATAAAAATAATGCAAGATATAAAGAGTTGAGAGTTAAGAGAGAAAGATCAAAACACAAACACAAGCATATGTTTCGAGATTCGAGTCATTGCTCTACGTCCCCTCCTTCACACAGAAGGATTTTCACTATGTCCACACAGGACCTTCCACAAAGGGACCTCCACCGAGGAATTACAAACACAAACCGGAGTACACAACTCCAACTCTCACACCTCTACACAAGAGGGTAGGCACAAAGAAAAGAAAAAATACAACTTGGTAATCACTTAGGTCACAAACAATCTCTTGGTATCACAAAGGACTACAAATAGAACCTCTCACAAACAAGATCCTAGAGGATAGATTTGAAGTGAATAGCTCAAGTATATGAGTACACAAAGTTTTTGAAAAAGAAACAATAAAGAAAACGCTTGGGAAAAACTCTTGAATTGATATAGAAATAAAGAGCAAGAAACTACATTCTCAAAACTTATTTTCTTTTGATTTTTCAAAACTTTGAAACAAAATGAAGATATAAAATTTGAAGCACAAAAACTTGTGTTGAAACTTGTTGAAAACTCTGTAGAAGATAGAAATTTTGGCTCTTGAAAATCTTATGCAAAACTGGCCTCAAAACTGATATTTATAGGGGTTTGAAAAATATAGCCGTTGGGGTCAAAACATGCCTAGACAGGCCTGTCGGTCGACCGGCCAATGGCCGAATTTTTGACCGTTTAAGGCCTGGTCGACCGCCTCCAAAGGCAAATAGCCTGTCGGTTGACTGCCCGGTTGACCGACCAAACCCGAGAGTGGGTTTGATCCAGTCGGTCGACCGGCCCATAGGCTAAGGCCTTGTGCACGTTCTTGTGCACACCGGTCGACCGATCCCTGGTTCGGTTGACCGATCGGTCGACCACCAGTAGCCAAAAAACTGGGTTTATAGGATTAAAAATGTGATCTTGAAAATACCTATAAATTTTCAAAAAACTCCATAAATTCCATAAAAAAAGTTTATGTATATATTTGAAGTACAAATATGTGTGATAGAAAATCAACACATATTACAAACAATTTAAAACTATTTTGAGGCATAGAAATAAAAGCTTTAAACTAAAAATCGTATTTTTCAAAAACCAATTTTGAAATGGAAACCGATATTATCTCAAACTTGTATAAATACAAAACAAGATATTTGAAATACATTTTAAGCATAGAGTGTATGGCTAAAATCCAATACACATGGGAAATGATATATCTTTGTTTTTGACAATAAATCCCAAACTAAGTTTTGATAAAAACAAAACTTAAAATCATGAAATAGAATCATCAGAATAAGTTTCTAAACATTATGAACCCAACAATGTATATGGATGAAATACATTATACACATAAACCATGTAAACTACTTTTGATGAAATCTATTCATGAAACCGAAAAGATGTATACTTGAAAATCTGAAACGGTTAGACCGAAACTAAAACTATTTTAACTTGTGTGTGTGAATATACTTGAGCATATCAAAATTAAACTATCCTGACAGAAGATCTAAACACTAAACTAAACAAACCTAGACCAAAGTCTTTTTGTCGATCTTTTTCTCCAAGACGACTCGATCCAAACACGATCCATGAGCTTGACTCCTCTCGAGTACTAGATGCGATCTTGAAGCGCGAGCTCTTGAATCAACACTTAATAGCTTCAAAATTTGACTTTGAATCCTTTTTTGAAACTAAACACCTACAAAGATCTTGATCAATATCTGAAACTTAATAAACACAAGATCATTGTAACATAACTTCATGAGTTGGTCATCATCAAAACTAGAGTGATGGGCCTTTAGCCAATAATCTCCCTCTTTTTGATGATGTCAAAACTCATGGAGTTATATATGCATGGATTAAAGATAAGCTTTATAGAAGTTCCCCCTTAACTAATGCATATCAATAAAACATATAGATATGCAATGTAGCTCAAATACCAAATATTAGCCCAGAGGCCTTTCACCTTAGTTTTGATGATGACTAACTTATGAAGGATAGTTTACTAATGATCTTGTGTTCACATAGTTTCAGTTATTGATCAAGATATTAGTAGGTATTTAGCTTCAACAAAGGAGTTTTGGAGCTATTACATGTTGATTCAAGAGCTCGCGCGTAAAGATCGCATTTAGCACTCGGTTAGAGTCAAGCTCGTTGGATCGTGTTTGGATCGAGTCGACTTAAAAAAGAAGCTCTACAAGAAGACTTCGGTTTGTTTAGATATTGTGTAAAGATAGATAGTATTGATATGCTCAAGTTCACACACACAAAAGTTTAATATGTTTGGTTTTGGTTTAATCTAGTTTTGGATTTCTAGTTCATATATATGGTTTTCATGAATAGATAGAATCAAAATAAGTTTACATGGTTTAATGTATATTAGATTTCATCTGTATACATCTGTGCTTCATACATTTAGAAAAACTTATTTTGATGTTCTATTTCATGAGTTTGGAGTTTTGTATTTAAACAAAACTTATTTTTAGATTTCATGTCAAAAACATAGATATATTTATTACATGTGTATTGGATTCTATCCATATACAATATGCTTCAAAAGAGTATTAAATATCTTATTTTTATATTTATACAAGTTTGGGAGAATCGGATTTCCATTTCAAAGTTGGTTTTTGGAAAATACCGTTTTTGTTTTAGGCCAAATATTTTATATCACAAAAATGGTTCAAATAGTTTGTAATATGTGTTGATTTTTAGTCACACATATTTGGTATTCAAATATCTTTTAAGAACTAATTTTTGTAAAATTAATGTGGATTTATGGGATTTAATTGGTATTAAATTAACTAAATTTTTAAGTCCTAAATCCTAGCCAGACTCAGCTGGCGGTCGACCGGACCAGGGGTCGGTCGATCGGACCGATCGACCGATGTGCACGAGGAATGTGCACAGGCCAGCCAAGTAGGCCGGTCAACCGTCCGGTCGACCGACTGAAAGCACCCAGCTCTCGGGTGCAGCCGGTCGACCGGGCGGTCGACCGGAGGCTCAACGGTCAGAAAAATGACCATTGGTCGGTCAACCGGAAGGGCAGTCTGGGCTTTTCCAGATGCTATCTCTTGGGCTGATTTCAACAAGAATTTTAAGAGCAAATTTTCCCATCTATACTAGTGTTTTAGCAGCAAGTTAAAGAGTTTTTGTGGTTAAAAGATTTATCTTTATTTGTTTTCAAGGGTTGAAAGAATCAAGGAAAAATAGTCTTTGGGAATTTGGTTTTAATCTTCATTTCTATCTTCATCTAGTATTTTTTTCAAGTATTTTTGTTTGTGATTTGTATTCCAAACACCTTGTTTTCTCACACTTGAGCTATCATCTCTATCCTACCTATACGATCTTGTTTTTGTGGAAAATATAGTTTGTGGTCTATTGTGATTACCAAGGTTGTTTGTGGTCTTTGAGATCACCAAGTTGTAACTTTCTCTTTACTTTGACTTTGTGCCTATCCCTCTAAGTGTAGAAGAGATTGTGCTTTGGGTTTGTGGTTATCCCTCTTGTGTAGAGGTGATTGTGGTAGAGTTTGGCTTTGTGCCCATCCCTCTTTGTGCAGAGGTGATTGTTGTTTGGCTTAGTGCCTTATCCCTCTTGTGTAGAGGTGATTATTGTTTTGGCCTTGTGCCTTACCTCTTGTCAAGAGGTGGTTATTGGAGAGAGGAGTTGTGTACTCCTTACTTTGTATTTGTAAATTCCTCAGTGGAGGCTCCCTGTGTGGGAGGTCCTGTGTGGACATAGTAGAAATCCTTCTGTGTGAAAGCGGGACGTAGAGCAGTGGCTCGAACCTCAAAACATATCTCGGTGTTTGCGTTTGATCCACTATCTCTTAATTCTCTCTCTCTCTCTCTCTCTTATATCTTACATTGATTCATATTGCTTATATCACTTATATGCTTGATATTGGTTGTATGCCCATACTTGTGTTAAACCAAGAGAGCTTCCTATAGCACGCCAACTCTTATTTAGAGGAATTTAGAGGAGATAGTTCAGAGCCCGTCACCAAAAATTCGGCTACACTCTTTGGTTACAAATAGTGTGTTGCAATTAGTTTTTAATTCCGCATCATTTGTCATTAGATTAGTTATACACCTATTCACTTTCCTCTAGGTGTATTTTCACCAAAGATATTCAATAAAGCTCATAAACAAAAACACATGTATATATGATTAGTCTACAATTCTGCATTATTATATCGCATTCCCTACCGATTTATGAATAAAATGTCGGTCTAAACCGTGTTTTGGTCTCTCTTGCAGATAATCAAGACAAGGAGGGCAAAGGAGTAATAAGAGCTTTATTAAACCCATTTTCGGGTAATTAAATCCAGATTTCTTGGAAACCAAGTAAGGGAGCTTTTAGAAGATGCATTGAACCTAGACCCTTGCGCACGTCAGACGAATATCCGGGCAAAACTACCAGAATCCAAGTATATCAAGAAGGTAATAGAAGCGACGGGAACACGCTCGCCAAAACCAGAGATTTAATTCCCTGGTTTTGCCGCGAAAACGCGGCAAATGCCTCGTTTCCGTGGCAATGTGGTGGGCCCACACGTCGATTTTTGACGCGTGGGCTCGTCTCATCTTTTAGAACCCCTTTTCGCCTATATATACCCCTGCAGAGGCCCAAAATGTGAGGAGATTTTGAAATTAGGCTAGGTTTCTATCCTTTAGTGTAGTGCAGTGTAGGTGTTCTTCTTCTTTTCTTTTGTATTTTTATTTTGTTTTTAGATCATGTAGTAGGGCTGAGAGATTTAGAGAGAGATAGAGAGATAGTGATGTAATAGATGGTGACAATCTATGTAAAGGTGTCTCCTTTCTTCTCCAATGTAATCTTCTCCATTTTCTACATGATGCTTAGCTAGATTTTTTCTATCATGGTGACTAACTACTAACCATTAACTAGCTAGCTACTTACTTGATAATCCATATGAATTTAATAGCCTCTACAAGGCCTTGCTCTTGTAAGAGCCATTGATGGCTCATGATGATGGGTTCTAACATCTAACTTGCTAACTTACTAACCAAGCTAACTCTCTCTTATTTCATACTTGCTTCTAATGGTTTTGATGATCTAATGTTTGTATTAGCATGCTCTTGATGCAAGTTTGAATGTGAAGAACCATCTTATTTGTCATACTTTGTATCGTCTCTTGAAGCCAAGGATTAGTGATGGCCAAGGATCCATGTGAGGCAACTATCACTAAAAAGTTAGCATGTTAGTGGAGTAATTAGTGGTTAGAGACCATGAGATTTCTTTCATAGTATTCCTCATTCTTTTTACTTTGTTTTAAGAATCATTTTCAAACTTTTTTTATCATTTTCTTATCGTTGTTTTCACCATCTTCTTTGTTCACCTTTTGTTTTCATTTTCTTTACCACAAGCTTCATCTTCTTTTCTATGTTGTTTTTCAAATCACTTCTCTTTCGTTTTTACATCGTTGTTTAATCGCCTTCTCCATCTATCACTTTCGAATTTTTTTCTTTTATTTTCTTTTTCATTCTTTTAAATAAAGAAGAACTTGTTAACATAACACGTGAACAGACTGTTAATGCTTCTATCGCCTCCCGTCCCTGTGGATTCGACCCATTAAGCCAATGCTATAACGGAAGTATCGAGGGAACATTAGCACATACAAGCTTTTCATTGATTTCATAAAGACACATTTCAAAGTGCTGGTTCTGCTCCGATCAAATTTTTAGCTCCGTTGCCGGGGATGGGAATGGTTTAAACTCATGTTTTTGTTAACATTTTCTTCTCTGTTTTGGTGTGCAGGACAATTTTTACAGGAGCTTAACATTACAGAACAAACACTAGCTTTGCATCTCCCTGCTCTAGAAAGTAGGGACCCAGCTTCTAAAGAAAAGCCGTGTAAACGCGACGTTTGTCGCGAAAATGCGGATGTTTTGTGATAATTGTGTATCTTGTTGTGCTGGGATGTGTTCATTATAATAGCTAGTTGATTTGTACTATTACTAACCTGCTTTGATTGCCTACATACTGCAATAATTAAAGAACTAAAATACGGTATTTTGGACGCTTTTAAAACGGTTTAGACATTTGCATTTGTGTCAATTTCAATTACTGTATTTTGTTCTGTTGTTGTGATCTAGACTGAGGTGTACATATGGCATTGCAAATAGCATAGGACAAACACATGGGTGATTTATCACTTTGTGTTATATTCTTGTCTATATTGCACACTTGCACGAATTGGATTTAAGGGCATAACCCAATACAAGATAAGATGGAAATTTCGTCACCCTTCTTTAGCCCAAAAATCACCTCCCCACTCACACAACCCAAGCCCTAATAAAAATTGATAGACGTTGGCCTTAGGGACATCTCGGACTCATTAAGAGATTGACCGAGAGTGGAACTTGTGTTGAATCTTACTCTTATAAAATCAGTGTTTAAGGTTGGGGATTAAGAGGTTACGCCTCGAAGATACCGTGGTTTGGCGTAATTAAGGCTCGTTGCTTACGCACGGATACTCCCACCGTATTTTGTCCCTACCTGGCCGATTAGCTTGTGGTCGGATTCATACAACAACCTCCTCCGGGTAATCGACCAGTTAGGAGACGTCTAGGTCTAGGTCAACCTTAGTATAGGCTTGGTTTTAACTTTTTTCTTTTTATTTGTTTGTTTGCTTTTTCTTTTTTGTTTGTGATTATTTGTGAAATGAAATTCAATAATAACAATTCTTTCAATCCTAATATGAATCCATATTTCACACTGACCCCATTTGTTTCGGATAATTTCAACCCGATTTTTAACAATATGAACCAACTAAATCACTAGGTTGGACTTATCCGAATCAATACAACTCATATCCCCATTCTTATGACTATAATTTAAAAAATAATTTCAACTCGTCACAGAGTCAATGGGGATTCACCTCCCCCGAGTCCAATTTTTCACCACCTTGTCCACAATTTTCACAATCTCCATTCTCCAATTTTGCTTCCTATACTCCTTTTTCTGGACCACCCATTGAAGAAAAATCTGAGTTAGAAAAGAGTATAGAAGCCAACCTACAAGAGGCCGAGCGACAATTCCAGAAAATGATGGCCTCTCCAATTCTACAATATTTTCAAGAGTCTTACTCAGTTCCACCTCCTCATAATGAACAACCATCTGCCCTGGAAACGAGTAAGGAACTCTTGCGTGAGTCTGAGCTTCAATCTCAAAACATGTTGAACTCACAATCTTCACTATCTTTCCAAAACTAAGATTCTTATACTCATTTTCTAAAACCACGAATTGAAGAAAAATCACATCTAGAAAAGGGTATAAAAATCTTACAGGAGTCCGCGTTATAATTTCAAAAATCTTCTTCTCAGTCTATCGATAGGTTGGAAACACAATTGAGTCAATTGGTCAAAATTTATAAGAATGAAGGAACTCTCTCTTCTCAACCTTTGACCTATCCAGATATCTCTAATTCTATTGATTTGACCCAAGATTCTTACTGTTTTGAAAATCAAGATTCCTACGCTCCCATTCTAGAGCATCCACTTGAAGACATATCACATCTAGAAAAGAGTATAGAAGTCTTGTAAGAGTCCACACTACAATTTTAAAAATCTTCTGCCCAGTCTATCAATAGGTTGGAAACACAATTAAGTCAATTGGTTAGCATTTATAGGAATGAGGAAACTCTATCTTATCAACCTATAACCAATTTAGATATCTCTAACTCTATTGATCGGACCCAGGACTCTTGTCATTTTGGAAATCAAGATTTAATTTCAGCACCCATTTGAACTTGACCAAACTTCAAATGTTGAAAATCCCATTGACATTTTGGCACGTTATCCTTTTCTTGAGATTGAACTTGAGCATGAATATGATCCTGAACCTCAACTTGGTAAGTCACTTTCACTTTCTGATTCAATAATGACTGAGGCATTTTTACCTGATTTCAGGCCTCTTCCCGAGTCAGCATTGGATCCTGTGCCAGTCCATTGTGAAATTGAATCACCAATCTTTTATGATCAACAAATTGAACTTGACCAATTTCATACTTTTGAATGTCCCATTGACAAATTGGCCAGTTCTCATTTTTATGAAATTGAACTTAGACAAGAATGTGACTTCGATCCTCAAATTTGTGATCCAGTTCAAATTCCTGAATCAATATTGACTCCTGTTTTGCTACTTGATTTGAGCAACATTTTAGAGTCAGTTTTGATTCCCATACCTATCATTCTTGAACTTGAATCACCAATCTTAGAAAGTCACATTCCGTTGTGGGAAAATAAATGTGGAATAGGATTTCAATTTCTTGATTTGGACCCGATTCCTGAACCAATTTGGACTCTTAGCCTTTACTTGACTTAAGTCAAATTCCTGAGTCGATATTAGTTCATGTACTTCTTGAGCCCAAATCAATCATTCCATCTTTTCATACTCCATTTTGGGACAAACGTGTTGATAAAATTGACTCAGAAATTATTTTGAAAATTTGGAAATTAGATGGGATAAAATTCTTTATAAAAATCATTCATATATACATCATAATAATGGGTTGTATTATAGAGGTCTCTAGTGGGTTTCTCTGAACTCTACGCAAATTGGATTGGACCGCATTTCATGGACCAATCAGACCACCACCGGAACCACCACCTTGAGGTGATTTTTTTTTCCCTCTCTATTTGTTTCATGCATATATACATCACGATGAATTGAGGACAATGCATGAGATAAGTGTGGGGTAGGGTTTACTAACATAAAGTTTTTAGATTTTCTTTCTTTTACACTTCTTTTAGGATATTTTTAGAATCTTCCTTTTTGTATAGGATTTTTCTCTTTCTTTAAAAACTTTTTTGAAATAAGAGACAATGTTTTGATCTATTTTTAAAGAAAATTAAGATGATCATAGAAATTAAGAAAACCTTAATTATGATATCTTAAGCCTAGTCGAAATAATGGATCTTATTTAAGATTATAGGCTAAGTAAGATAAACTGGAGAGATAATTTTATCTTGAATTTTTTGCCTTAGATAGTATGCACTTCACACTTACACATTTTTGGGATGGAAACAAAAACCTAAAATGTCATAAAGCAAAAATAAATAAAAAGAAAAAATATATATATGGTGTAAATAAATAAAAAAATCACTTATTAAGCTGGATCTATGCCTCAAGAAGCATGATTATTCACGCCTAACGGTGATCATAAGAAACAAATAATCCCTCTTAGTTTTGTGGCCTTGTTTACTCGAGTCCTTAAATCTGAGGGATGTTTTCTCATCTGGTGCCCTAAGAACCGTTCGGTCTGGGAGTCATCGGTTAAAAGGCTCACTACCCAGGTGAACTAAAAAGCTTAAGAAAACTAAGGGAAGAGAAAAAAAGAAAAAGAAAATATATATAAATAAATGGCTTGATGGTTGGAGTTGAAATCCCAGAAATCTTCACTATCACAAAGTGCATATTATTTAGGTTTTATGAAGGATAAAAATATTCAATTCAATTTTGATATCTTACCTTAATTGATGACAAGATCTTGCATATAGACTAAGTTTAAGAAAGAATAATTTTTGGTGGACTTATGATCTTAGATCGCTTATATTTTTGCAAAAATGTTTTGTAAACTTGTCTCTCTTTCAAAATACATTTTCAAATATGCTAACATTTATCTTCTTTCTTTATGGATTTTGTGGGTGCAATCCGCTGAAAACCCTCAGGAGATAACACTCCTCGTCTAGGGTAACTTAGAGGTTTAACGGCTTGTTGCAAACGCTTAGTGCAATCGCGTCACCTGCGAAAGTGGTGTAATAACATTTGTAGTATAGTTTTTCTTTTTCATGTTTTGCTCGAGACGAGCAAAAGATAAGTGTGAGGGTGTGATTAGTCTATAATTCTACATTATTATATCGCATTCCCTACCGATTTATGAATAAAATATCGGTCTAAACCGTGTTTTGGTCTCTCTTGCACATAATCAAGACAAGGAGGGCAAAGGAGTAATAAGAGCTAATTAAACTCATTTTCGGGTAATTAAATCCGGATTTCTTGGAGGCCAAGTAAGGGAGCTTCTAGAAGATGCATTAACCTAGATCCTTGCGCACGTCAGACGAATATCCGGGCAAAACTAGCAGAATCCAAGTATACCAAGAAGGTACTAGAAGTGACAGGAACACGCTCGCCAAAACCAGGGATCTAATTCCCTGGTTTTGCCGCACAAACGCGACAAATGCTGCGTTTTCGCGGCAATGTGGTGGGCCCACGTGTCGATTTTTGACGCGTGGGCTCGTCTCATCTTCTAGAACCCTCTGTCGCCTATATATACCCCTGCAGAGGCCTAGAACGCGAGGAGATTTTGGAATTAGGCTAGGTTTCTATCCTTTTAGTGTAGTGTAGTGTAGGTGTTCTTCTTTTCTTTTGTATTTTTATTTTGTTTTTAGATCATGTAGTAGGGCTGAGAGATTCAGAGAGAGATAGAGAGATAGTGATGTAATAGATGGTGACAATCTATGTAAAGGTGTCTCCTTTCTTCTCTAATGTAATCTTCTCCATCTTCTACATGATGCTTAGCTAGATTTTTTCTCTCATGGTGACTAACTACTAACCACTAACTAGTTAACCACTTACTTGATAATCCATATGAATTTAATAGCCTCTACAAGGCCTTGCTCTTGTAAGAGCCATTGATGGCTCATGATGATGGGTTCTAACATCTAACTTACTAACTTGCTAACCAAGCTAACTCTCTCTTATTTCATGCTTGTTTCTAATGGTTTTGATGATCTAATGTTTGTATTAGCTTGCTCTTGATACAAGTTTAAATGTGAAGAACCATCTTATTTGTCATTCTTTGTATCGTCTCTTGAAACCAAGGATTAGTGTTGGTCAAAGATCCATGTGAGGCAACTATCACTAAAAGGTTAGCATGTTAGTGGAGTAATTAGTAGTTAGAAGCCATGAGATTTCTTTCTCCTCATTCTTTTTACTTTGTTTTAAGAATCATTTTCAAAACCTTTTTTATCATTTTCTTATCGTTATTTTCACCATCTTCTTTGTTCACCTTTGTTTTCATTTTCTTTACCACAAGCTTCATCTTCTTTTCTATGTTGTTTTTCAAATCACTTCTCTTTCATTTTTACATCGTTGTTTTATCGCCTTCTCCATCTATCACTTCCGGATTTCTTTTTTTTAATTTTCTTTTTCATTCTTTTAAACAAAGAAGAACTTGTTAACATAACAGGTGAACGGACTGTTAATGCTTCTATCGCCTCCCGTCCCTGTGGATTCGACCCGTTGAGCCAATGCTATAACAGAAGTATCGAGGGAACATTAACACATGCAAGCTTTTCATTGATTTCATAAAGACACATTTTAAAGTGCTGGTTCCTCTCCGATCAATATATGCATAAAGAATTAAGAAAACATGCATATCTAAATAACCAAAAACATATATGCATAACCAAAAACAACATGCTTATATAAACACTACATTTCTGTCCCCCTTTTTGCCAATCATCAGCAAAGGGGTGAGAAAAAACAAACAATACCAATAAAAACATATTTTGAAAGAAACCAATTGAAGAGAAACAATCTTTTTACCAATTGATACCAATAGAAAGAAATGATATCAATTGAAAGAAAATTTTAAACTAAAAATTTTAGGTAATTACCAAAATTATTTTACAATATATATACCAATTTGAGACCAATTGAAGGTTATTGATACCAATATTAAAAATGGTAGCATTTTTAAAACAAAATATTTTTCTTCATAGAGTGGGAGTAAGATGCCAATTGAAAATAAATACAATTGAAAGATGAATTAAGAATTTTTCTCCCCCTTTATGAAATACCAATAAAACTAATATATAAGCTTGTAAAGATACCAATTATCATAAACAGTATGAATTAAGCTTAGCATGAAATCAATTTGTGCTATAAAGAATATGTAAGAACATTTTAATTTAGCACAAGAAATCATATATATGTATGTAACATCAATTTAAATACCAATGAAATATGATGCATACATATATAAAAAAAACATGAGTATATAAAAATGAAATATCATTGAAATCATGTATAACTCATAACTGTTGACACTTTAAAAAAGACAAGATTCTTACTGGCCTGAACAATGTCTAAACTTATTGATATTTATAAAAGATAAGCTGACTGGCCTGAACAATGTCTAAACTTGTTGACATTTACAAAAGACAAGCGATAGACAAGCTGACGACCAGTTCTGTACTTGTTGACATTTACAAAAGACAAGTGACAGATAAGCTGACGACCAGTTTTCACCCATCCCCGAGGGACAAAGAAGCAACTTGGACTCTACTGATCCAGTGAAGCAGACAGTGAGCTCCGGATTGTCTCTAAACAGACTTCAGCAGGTCTAAGATGCTAGCACTTAGCATCGCATGAGCCCAAAGGAATAGCCTCGCCTGAGAGGCTAAGATCACCTAACTTCGCCTTGAAGCCATTCACAGCTCCGTTAGGGAGCCAACTTATAGCTTCACCTGAAGTACTCAGTTAACTCCGCAGAGAGTTAGCTTCGCTCGAAGCCACACGCAACCGCGCAAGAGGATGTTCGGTAGCTTCGCCACAGATGTTATCTAGCTCTGCTGAAGAGCTTTCTTCTGACTTCGCCAGATGCTTCTTCCAGCTCCGCTGCGAGCTCGACGCAGGCAGCTCCGCTGCGGGTCCGTTATGATCAACCTTTGACCAATTAAATCTCCAGATGAGATCAAATCTAATCAGGATCAAGATTAAATTCAATCAAGATCAAATCTGAGATCAAATTTGGCAGTTGATTGCCATAATCTCTTGACTCTCCTAAAACGAGTAAGAGGATCAAGGGAGATCTTCCAATTATATGGAAAGAATCCAAAACAGATCAGGGAACCGACCTACCTGCTACTTCTAGCTTTGCAGAAGTTGATTCTAGCCTCGCAGTAAGGCTACTTTCCAGATTTGAACAGATTTGATTCAATCTGTTTCCATATTTTCAAGGGACAATTATACCCCTGCTCTCCCTATAAATAGCCCACCAGGGGCACAAGAAGAGACACCTCCACAGAGAGACGGCATGGGATCTCCACAGGCAAAGACTGTAGGCTGTCTAAAAATCATTAAGATAATTCGTCAAAAGTAGAGTCCCAAACTCCAGACGCAGGGCTAATCTCAGCAGCACTGCAGCACCAAGGCGCGCAGGTCGAAACCCGCGTCTTAACAGCACTGCAGCACCAAGGCGCGAGGGTCGAAACCCGCGTCTCAGCCAGCACTGCAGCACCAAGGCGCGCGGTCGAAACCCGCGTCTCAGCCAGCACTACAGCACCAAGGCGCGCAGGTCAAAACCCGCATCTCAACAGCACTGCAGCACCAAGGCGCGCAGGTCGAAACCCGCGTCTCAGCCAGCACTGCAGCACCAAGGCGCGCAGGTCGAAACCCGCGTCTCAGCCAGCATTGCAGCACCAAGGCGCGAGGGTCGAAGCCCGCGTTTCAGTTATAACTGCCCTTGTTATGGGGTCAATCACTGCCCACATAACAGAGAAGTTAACCCCCATTATGGAGTATTTTTAGGGGGCACGTTCGCCCCTGAAACCTCTATAAATAGCCCCGTTGCTATGGAGAAGGGGTCGGTCAAATTAGATCAGAGAATTCGGGAAGAAGAACTTGACCTAAGAGCTTTCACAGAGAAGGAAAGAGAGTTCAACTCCTCAAGTAACTTTCTGCGTACAAGTTAATCTTTGCCTATAATCTCTTTGAGATTTCTGGTCGACAGAGCTGTGTTACTCCGTCCACCAACCGAAGAGAAGATCCCCAAAAGTCCTTGACGTTCACCCGGTCAACAGAAAACAAGATTCACTTTCCACCGTCACCTGAAGAACCCAGCATTAACAAAGGGAGGATTCAAGACTCAATATCCTCCCTCCCTTGTAATCAGAGTATAAGTCCGTTGTAATCTTTCAATTGATTCAAGGAAATTTTACGCGAATTTTTCTCCCACCAAACAAGAGATGGCGACTCCGCTAGGGACTACCTTCTCCACTGACGAGCAAGTGGTGGCGCAAGGTGACGTCATTTACATGGGGAAAACGGTCGAATCACTTGTCGTGGAATTCGACCAAGCAAAGTATGAAGAGTTCCTTTCTTCCGGCTCCAAGAGCCCAAAGGCCCGTGCCTACCGCAGGGTCTCTACGAGAAAATGCCCCGAAGTCTGCCCTGAGATTCTCTCAGACGCAGCAGCTCCGAAGGATGTTGTGGTCAATCGCGCCAGGCGTAGCACCCGCGCTAACGTCTCTCAGGAGACCCGCGTGGTCAACCTTTCTGGTGTTCAGCCAGTCCCTCCTCTTCCTCAGCACCAGGTCGTCGGGGGTTCCCTTCCACCCCCACGACGGAACCGGAACGCTGAACGGCGGCAGAGAAGGCGTGCGCGTCAACTACAAGTTGAAACGACCATTGTCCAACGGAGGTAGGACGCGAGGCTCAGACCAGCGTACCACACCCGACACGTGAAGCCCGCGTTTGGCAGCCCAAACGCGAGGTTCACCAGACTGGCTCTTCTGAAGCCCCACTCCCCAAACGCCAATGCAAAGCTCGCGCACCTTGTCAAGTACAAGAGGCACACACCTCTAGGCACGGGGCCCGGCAGCCCTGTATTTCTCAAGCGTCTCTACCCAGACGCAATAATCAGCAGCGCGAGAGCTGCGTCTCTTATCAGCAGAGACGCCAAGCTCACACTCCAAAGCCGCGACGCAAGAGCTGCGTTCATCCGCCCCGCGTCTCTGAACCCTGCGTCCCAGCCATACAGAGCAAGGATGCCTCCCACCCTCGATATTGCGAGGCTAATCTCTTTGATCCTCCTCCCACGGATCTAAGGGATTATTTGACAAAGAAGAGAAGTGCTTATCGAATCACTTCGTCATGTTGCTGCGAACGGCTTATCACAATGCTCTCTGAGTGCCGTTGCAATTCAGGTGCAAACCAGCAGTCTCTAGCTAGACAGCTGACCCTGATTCCCCGATCAGCCAAAAGAAATCGTTCCCACAGGAGAAGGATTTTCTCTGACACTGAATATCCTGAGCTCACTGCAAACATGGCAAGCAGGAGTAGGGGAAAGCAACCTGCGGTCAGCTCTGATGAGTCTAACACTGAACCGGAAGGAGTTTACCGAAATACTCGCACCCAGACCGGGGCAATCCCCCCGATTGACTACAATGCTCTAGCCCGGGGCATTGAGGTGAATGACTCGCATTCCGCTATTGCAGAGCCACAGGCTTCAAAATCTTCTATAGAGAAAGAGGCCTTTATATACATGACCAGCACTCCTGAGGAGACCGCTAGGCGCTGGAGTAGCAAGCCCAGGTCCAGAGGGAACAATTCGAGATGATTCGTGCTCAACAAGAATCTATTGATTCCCTCAAGCAGATGCTGGCACAGTTGCTTGAAGACAAGAGGAAGTCAACCGACAAAGCCTCCTCTAAAAGTCTAAAGGCAAACGAAAAGAGGGAGAAAGCTCATCTTCCGTACGTATAGAGGAGAAAGAGCAGCCTACTTCTGGTTCGTCCAAATCCTCGTCGCAAGGAAAAGACGACCGAGACCAGGAAAAGGTTCATTCTAGAAGAATGAATCAATTGGAGCAACGTCTGGAGGCCCTTACCAACCGAAAAGGCTTGCAAGAAGCAGGGGTGGTCCGACCATATCCAACCGAGTGGGACCTGGTTCCATACCCTCCCAAGTTCAAGGCTCCAACCCTCCAAGCATTTGATGAGAAAGGTTCACCGAACTAACATATCTACTACTTTAAATCTCAAACAGGGAATGTGATAGATAACGATGCCATCCTGGCACGTTTGTTCATCGGCACCTTAAAAGGGCTTGCCTTTGAATGGTTCATGAAACTCCCAGAAGGCTCCATAAAGAATTAGGGCGATTTGGAGAAGCTCTTCCTAACGCGCTTCTTTGAAAATGACTCGGAGGTCACCATGCCTACTCTTTTGGCCACCAAACAGTGAAAGGGGAGTCCGTCAAATCTTTCGTGGAAAGATTTCGGAATGTGGCACTCCGATGTCCAAGCGGTATGACCCAGGTTACCCTGGTGGAAACATGCCGCCATAATCTACAAACCTCACTCCTCGCCCAAATAGGAGTTGCCGAAAGCCGCACCTGGAAACAATTAATCCAACAAGGTGAGCAGACTGAAGAAATTATCGCCCGAGTTAGGGCAGAAGAAAATAAACTCAGACCTGAGAGGTCAACAAGGCGTGCGCCAGACACATCCCTCCAAGCGAAAAGGAAGGATAACTTGGCGACAGAGACCAAATCTCCCGTCAAACCTCAACCGGTCAAGGGAAGTGGCTCTTCAAGCCAACCACGCGCCAGCAAGCAGTATTCCTTCAAGGACGAACATGTCGACTCGCTCTTCAAGTTACTCAACAAGAGCAACAGACTGAAGCTTCCTGAAGCTAGGCGCCCTGAAGAAGTCGGTAAAACCGATAGTCCCAACTACTGCGTGTATCACAGGATGCTAGGACACCCCACCAAGAGCTGTTACGTCTTCAAGGACATCCTTCAGGCTCTGATTGACGCGGAGGTATTAAAACTCCGTCCAGAGCAGAAGAAGGTGACGACCAATATGACGTCATTTCTCCAGTTTGGAAGACAACCTCCAAAACCCTCTGGAGTAGTCCCTGTCCCAAGAGGAAAGCTGAGAATGGTCAACACAGACCCTCACCGGCAGCAAGAGAAGGGCCTGGTACCTGTTTCCACACCTCGGGGAGAAGTCATGTGGGTTCATCCCGACCTTGTGGATGACCAGCAATGGACCACTGTAACCAGCAGGAAGTCCAAAGGCAAAGCTAAAGCTTCATCCTGTAATGTGGTATGTGCCTCTTCTCGGGAAGCGGAGACTGATGTTCCCTCGCTCACTGATTCAGAAGAGAAAAAGTTAGCTCTGGCCACAGAGCCCAACCAACTTGTGGCGGAAACCCGTTCGGGTCAGTCATATTGAAAAAGTATGACGAAATGGTGGCAACTCCTCCAAAACCCGCTATGGAATCAGCCAAGCCCTCCACAAAGCAGCCCGCGGAGAGGCAGAAAGAGCTTCGGTTTTCTAAAGTTCTCTCGAAAGTCATCGCGGAAGGATCCACAGCACCTTACCGCTTTGATGTCCTGGCTCAACTGGCCAATATCCCAGCTCGAATTACTCTTTATGAGCTCCTCAGGCTATCGAAGTCAACCAGAGAAGCTCTGCAAGAGGCCCTAGCTAATGCTGAGGTTTTCATGACCCAGGTACCAATTGGACCACAGGAGGAAGATGTAGAGGATTGCCTCCACGCCTCCCAAAATGCTCCCTGCATCACCTTCACGACAGGTGATATGCAAGTTAAGGGGAAACATGATCGACCCCTATACTTCACAGGGTATATTGGATCATCTGAAGTGAACCGCATTCAGGTAGATCCCGGGTCCGCATTAAGCATTATGCCTCGCGGGTCATGCAACATCTAGGGATTCCTACTCACCGTTTGAGCGCTACCCAGACTACCATTTAAGGGTTCAATGCCAATGGTACCCGTCCAATGGGGAAGATCAAGCTCAAATGCCAGATCGGGGACCTAAGGTCGGAGGTGACATGCTACGTGATAGATGCTGACACCTCCTACAATTTGCTGTTGGGACGATCATGGATTCATCGTAATTCTATCGTTCCCTCCACTCTCCACCAAGTCATGAAATACATCGACGGGAGTGGAAAGGTGCGACGTTGATTGCCGAAAGGCATCCGTTCAAGGGAGTCGAGAATTATTTCACAGATTTCTCCTGTATCAGGACTCTGTGGAAACAAACAAAATCCCGCAACCAGAGGAGCCAGACTCTGGTAATGAAGCCGACACCGAGCCGGAAAAAGAAGAGTGCATGTGGGAACTAGATCCACTTGTAACGAGCACTAATAAGCTCGATGTTGATAACACCACCGATGATGTAGGCGGATGGTATATTAATGAAGAATTAGATTTGGCTTATTTATCTGTGTTCGCTTCTGATTCAATGCCGTCAGACACTAGTACCGAAGTGGATGATGACCTCTGGTCGGCAATGGATGCTTTGACATCATTACATGTACCAGTGAAATAGTCTTTCGAAACATACCGAGATGCTGGTAATGCGCAAGAATCCATATTCATGGTTCCAGCGAGACGGAAAGGCGAAAGACCAATTCTTTTCGGACGAATTGAATCCGAACCAATGACCTGTGAAGAATCAGAAGGCGAGGAGGAATCCCCTCAGTTCGGTCATTATGAGCCAAAGGCACTCAGAATGATGGGAAGTATGGGGTATGATCTAACAAAGGACCAGGGTGAATTTCGGCAAAGGAAGGAGAACGCTACTTCGATCTTTTGTGCCGAAAGGGAAAACCCCTGATTATTATCATCGGACTC
>JAVJIF010010359.1:7500-112104 GCA_038442645.1 Agave tequilana | reverse complement strand
TTTGAAAACCCTTTCAGAAAATTGAGAGAATTTAGCACAAAAACCAAGAACTTTGAAAGCCTATAACTTTGAATTTTTGCAAAGATTGTTGTTGTAACAATCTCTCCCCAAACAACCCTATTTATAGGAGAGGGCTAGGGTTTAGGGATAAAACATATTTACTGATGTTTAGGAGGTAATTAGATCAAATATATCCTTAAACGAATTTTTAAACACAAAAGACAAAAATAAACAGCTCTTAAAAAATCTGCCCGTTACTGTTCAAACAGTCGGATCGGTCGACCCGGCCGGTCGACCGGCAGTATAAAATTTGACCGTTATAGTCTGGCGGTCGACCGACCCGGTCGACCGATAAAACCTGTGAGCAAAAATAATAGTCCGGTCGACCGCCCCGGTCGACCGACAGACGTGCACACGGATACGTGCATCTGCCAGGACTTCGGTCGACTGGTCCGGTCGACCGGACCAGACTGACACAGACTCGGTCGACCGGTCCGTCCGTCGACCGGATCAGGTCAAAAAGTCAATTTTAAAAAGAAAACCAAGAGGATTTTGATTTTAACAAAAATACTTTTGAACAGGGATTAGTATAAAACACAAATATATATTTGTAGGCAAAATCTTGTATCAAAATTTTTTTGTATAATTTTATAAGAAATTATTTTGGAAGAGCATGTGCGCAAAAACGTGTGTGATAGAGCTTCAAACCTATCCACTATTCTTTAACAAACTATAAACTGAAAAACAAATTACATGGAAGACTTCTTGTGCTATCTTCAAGTCTTTGAGCCATCCAATGCCTTGCTAGTGCCTTCTCTTCTATGATCCTTCCTTGCTTTGTGGAACTTAGAAGTTCTTGCAATAGCTAAGCGAATGGGTCTCTAAACATGGTACAAACCTGAAACTTATCTTAACAAACTTGTTAGTACCAAATAGCTCATATTGGTTTTGTCATCATCAAACACAAAACAATTGGAGAGTGTAACCTCTTGGGCCAACAATCTCCCCCTTTTTGATGATGACAAAACAAATAGGCTATTAACAAAATATAGGGTAGGAGAAAACTCCCCTCAAATTATGCTATACGTAAAACACAAGAATATGCTCTAGAAACTAATAATTGAAATGATGCACCAATTATTGAAACCAATTAAAACACAAAAATTTCTCTTGATACCAAAAAAAAAATACAAAAACAACTAAAACACACAAGAATTTATTTAAAACACAAAAACTCATAAAAACAAAAACTCATAAAAACAAAACATATAAATTCATATGGAACCAAGACCAAATGAACTTATTTTTGTCCATGTAAACTTATTCTCCCCCTTTTTGTCATACATCAAAAGGGTTATGAAAAACATGTTTATTCAATAATACAAACATTATTTCTCCACAAATAAACGAAAATCTAGCAAAATCAAGAGTTTAGTGAAAATATCGGCTAGTTGTAAATCCGTGGAAACATAATCAATATCTATATCACCTTTCTCAAAATGATCTCTAAGAAAGTGATATCTAATCTCAATGTGCTTGGTCTTACTATGTTTGATTTGCATTTTGGTCATGTGTATAGTACTAGTATTATCACAAAATATTTTTATATATGATCAAAGTGCAAATCAAAATCAAGAGAGTATGTTTCATCCAAAGGACTTGTGCACAACAAGCCCCCGCGGCAACATACTCCGCCTCGGCGGTTGAGAGAGCTACGGAATTTTGTTTCCTAGAGTACCATGAAACAAGACAATTACCAAGAAATTGACATGTCCTACTATACTCTTTCTATCTACTCTACAACCCGCATAGTCGGCATCCGAATAACTAGTCATTGAAAATCTATAGTTTTCGGATACCAAAGACCCATTCCAATAGTGCCCTTAATATAACGATAATGCGTTTTACCGCAATAAGATGAGACTCTTTAGGACACGATTGAAATCTAGCACAAAGACACACACTAAACATGATATCCGGCCTACTTGCCGTTAAATATAAAAGACTTCCTATCATGCTTTTATATAATTTAATATCAACATTTTTACCTTGTTCGTCCTTATCAAGCTTAGTTGTAGTTGCCATTGGAGGGTTGCAAGCCTTTGATTCTGTCAAGCCCAAACTTCTTTACTAGCTCCTTTTGCATATTTGGCTTGGTTAATGAAGGTTCCGTCTTGCAATTGCTTGATTTGGAGTCCAAGGAAGAAATTGAGCTCACCCATGGAAGACATTTCAAATTCTAGTGCATTACCTTCTCAAAATCCTTGCATAAAAGCTCATTAGTAGATCTAAAAATTATATCATCAACATAAATTTGCACAATAAAATATCATTATCAACATGCTTAGTAAAAAGAGTTGTGTCTACTTTGCCTTTAATAAAATCATTTGAAATGAGAAAACTAGAAAGCCTTTCATACCAACCTCTTGGAGCTTGTTTCAATCCATACAAAGCTTTATCAAGTTTAAAAACAAATCGGGATGACATGATCAACAAAACCGGGAGGTTGAGAACATAAACTTCTTCATTAATAAAACCATAAAAATGCACTTTTTACATCCATTTGAAAAAGTTTAAAATTTTTAAAACATGCAAAAGCTAGTGTCATCCGTATGGCTTCAAGCCGTGCTACGGGTGCAAAGTCTCCTCAAAGTCAATTCCCTCAACTTGAGTGTAACCTTGGGCCACTAACTAGCTTTATTCCTAATGACATTTCCGGACTCATCCATCTTGTTTCTAAAGATCCACTTAGTACCAATTATTGGTCTATCGTGGGGCTTAGGAACAAGGTGCCAAACTTGGTTGCGCTCAAATTGATTGAGTTCCTCTTGCATGGCAAGCAACCAATATGGGTCGTCTCGGCTTCGAGAATGCCTTTGGGTTCAAAATGAGAAATAAAGGCAAAGTTACCACATATGTCATGGAGTTTGGAGCGCGTTGTAACTCCTTTAGATGCATCACCCAAGATGAGCTCCTTAGGATGATTTGTAGCGTATCTCCAAGCTTTAGGAAGCGGTTGAGTGCTTTCCTCCTTATCCTCTTGAACTTCACCAATAGGGTCTAGCTTTTCTTCTTGAGCGGGGTGAGTCCTTCAAGGATAGTCTCTCCATGTCTTCACCTAATGGTTCAAACTCTACAACATTCTCAACAAACACATTAGATTCTTCAAACTTAACATGCATGGATTCTTCAATGGTTTGAGAAGATCTAATGAAAACTCTATATGCTTTGCTAGTAGAGGAATATCCAACAAAGATAGCCTCATAAGCCTTAGCATCAAATTTTCCCCAAATTATCCTTAGTATTCAAAACAAAACACTTGCATCCAAAAACTTTAAAATATGCAACATTAGGTTTTCTAGAATGATACATTTCAAATGAAGTTTTTGAAGAATTTTTGCATAAATAAATACGATTCGATATATAGCATGCGAGATGTTTACGGCCTCGGCCCATAAATATTGAAGGAGGTCATATCACTTATCATTGTCCTAGCCATCTCTTGAAGTGTTCTATTTTTCCTTTCTACAACTCCATTTTGTTGTGGAGTTCTAGGACAAGATGTTTCATGCTTAATTCTCTTTTCATCACAATAAGTCATGAAGAGTTGGTTAATAAACTCACCACCTCTATCACTCCTTATTCTCAAAATCGGAAAACCCTTTTCTTTTTCAACTCTTTTTCGAAAAATTTTAAATATGAGAAAAAGTTTGATCTTTATTTTGTAAAAAGAAAACCCAAGTAAAACGGGAGAAATCATCAACCAAAACAAATGCAAATCTACTTCCATTTAAACTCTTAGTTTTAGTTGGTCCAAAAGATCCATATGAATTAATTCTAAAGGCCTAGTTGACATGATATCCTTGATTGGTTTAAAGGAAGACTTGGTTTGTTTCCCAAGTTGGCACGCACCACAAATGCGGTCTTTCTCAAATCCAAGCAAGGTATACCCTTCACCAATTCCTTTGAATTAATCCTAGAGATATGGTCAAAAGATGCATGTCCTAATCTTCTATGCCAAAGCCAAGAATTTTCATCAAAAGCATTTAAGCATTTAGTAGAACAATCTAAATTAAGCATGTCAATAATATAAACATTATTATCACGAAAACCGATAAGAATACAACATCGGATTTAACATCAAAAATCTTGCATGAGGAATCATCAAAAACAACTTTAAGTCCACGGTCACAAAGTTGACTAATGCTAAGCAATTATGTTTTAAACCATCTACTAAAACAACATTCTCAATAATAGGAGATGCACCAATTTGAATGTTACCTATACCGATGATAGTTCCTTTGGAGTCATCCCCGAAGGTGACGGAGCCACCTTCCATGTCCTTGATAGGGTTGTGAGTTGTTGATATCCCACGTCATGTGTCTCGAACAATCACTATCAAGGTACCACCGCTCCCTACGTCTTGGAGCTTGGTGTGTACCTACATCAAACATTTTAGGACTTGATTTTGGTACCCACATTTTCTTGGGTCCATGAGGGTTAGAGCATTACCCCAAACAAGATTATTTGAACTATGCAATTTATCATAACAAAATTTAGCTAAATGTCCATTTTTGTCACAATAAGTACATCTATACACTCTATCATATCTAAAAGCATAGTGAGTGTGTGATTTGTGAGCATGGGCATTGTGAGCATGAAAAGATTTAGCATGAGAAGTATTATTTGAAGTGTGAGCATGTGAAATTTTAGCATGAGAATGAGAAGTGTGCTTTTTGGAAAACTTTTCTTCAAGCTTCTTGGTGTTAAAAGCACAATCTTTCAAAATCTTTTCAAATCAACCATTTTGGTTCTTAAGGAAGAAATTTCTTTATTATCAACAATAGGGGTTTTACCCTTACAAGAAATCTTATAGCGTCAAATTCATTTTGAATTGAAACAAGATTGGAAGAAAGATCATCTTTTTCTTTTGAAACCAAAGCAAGTTGATTTTAAGAAAAGCAACTTCTTTTGTAATTTAAAGCATTCCATTTTCTTGTTATCATAAGTTTCGGAAAGCTCTACAAAAGCATGAACTAGAACTTCCTTACTCAAATCATCATCTTCATCATCAAGGATTGAGGGTTACCTTAGGCGTGTTTGCCATGAAACACATATTAGCTTGATCCACCTCCTCTTCGGACTCGCTTTCCGAATCCCATGTTGCTTTGTAGGCTTTCTTCTCCTCCGGTTTCTTTGGCTTGAAGGAGGAAGTCATCTTCTTCTTGAATTCCGGACAATCCGCCATGATATGTCCGGGTTTGCGGCAATTATAGCAAATGATCTTCCGCTCCTCTTTGCCTTCGAATTTTCTCCGGAAGTTGAACTTGTTCTTTCGGTACAACCTCTGACATTCCGCACAAGTAGAGTGAGCTCCTCATCTTCTCTTCGTCATCTTCATCGTCATCATTGGTGGAAGAAGTCTTGAAGGCTATGGATTTCTTCTTTGAAGTAGTAGCCTCATCTCTTGCTTTCTTCTCCATCTCATGGGTCTTTAGGTTCCCAATGAGACTAATGATGTCCATCTCGTCCTTGTCATTTAATTCCTTTAATGTGGTGGCCTTGATCTCCCAAGATGGTGGAAGATCCCGTATCACTTTGCGCACCTTTTGATCGTTGGAGATGACGTCACCTAATGAAGAAAGACCATTTGTAATTTTAGTGAAACGAGTAATCATACAATCAATGGATTCTTCATCAAGCATTTTGAATGATTCATATTGAGACCTCAAGAGATCTATCTTAGCTCTCTTGACTTGTGAAGTCCCTTCATGTGTGACCATAGTGTTGCCAAATCTCATAGCGGATTGGCAATGAATTACCCGTGTAAAGGTCATCCTCATTCAAGCGGTTAAAAGGGAGTTTTGGGTTTTTTGAGTTAGCCTCATATTCTCTAAAGTTGAAGTCGGTCCAAGTGCTCTCATCTTCATTGGGTGCTACATAGGTTGGGTCAAGACTTAGCCACTAAACTACCTAGTGATTGCAAAAAGATAGTCATCCTAACCTTCCAATAGGAAGTTGAGTCCATCAAATGTAGGTGGGGTTTTAATGTTTTGTCGGCCATGTTTACTAGTGTATGATGGATGAATGAAAATGTTGATTAGCATATTTTAAAGGATCTCTCTATGGATGTTAAGCCAAACCTAGAGTCCAAGCTCTGATACCAATTGAAAAGTCACCTAGAGGGGGGGTGAATAGGTGACAATGCTAATCAAGGGGCAAATTAAAAATTTAAAGCTACAATAATCACAAGATGAATGCAAGCAAGTATGACAATGAATATGATGAGCAAGTAATAAGTGCAAGCAAATAGAGTAAGGATTGCAAGAATGTAAACCAATCGCAAATACAAGGATATGTTATCGAGGTTCGAGCACCCAGCTCTACTCCCCGCCTCCCCAGAAGGATTCTAGCTACTTCCACTATCACAAAGAACAATTACAATGGAGTACCCAACTCCTACAATCTCAAGAACAAGTAATTATCTTGGTAGTCAAAAGACCACAAACTCTCTCTTTCAAAAATCTCTTCCCTTACAAGGTCCTTAGAGAATAATGAGTAGAATTGAAGCTCTTTTGTGTAAGGAAAAGAAATTGAAATCAGAGAAAAACTTTTGAAAACCCTTCAGAAAATTGAGAGAATTTAGCACAAAAACCAAGAACTTTGAAAGCCTTAAACTTTTGAATTTTTGCAAAGATTGTTGTTGTAACCATCTCTCCCCAAACACCCCTATTTATAGGAGAGGGCTAGGGTTTAGGGATAAAACATATTTACTGATGTTTAGGAGGTAATTAGATCAAAATATATCCTTAAACGAATTTTTAAACACAAAAGACAAAAATAAACAGCTCTTAAAAATCTGCCCGTTACTGTTCAACGGTCGGATCGGTCGACCGGGCCGGTCGACCGGCAGTATAAAAATTTGACCGTTATAGTCTGGCGGTCGACCGAACCCGGTCGACCGATAAAACCTGTGAGCAAAAATAATAGTCCGGTCGACCGCCCCGGTCGACCGACAGACGTGCACACGGATACGTGCATCTGCCATGACTCGTTCGACTGGTCCCGTCGACCGGACCAGACTGACACAGACTCGGTCGACCGGCGTCCGGTCGACCGGATCAGGTCAAAAAGTCAATTTTAAAAGAAAACCAAGAGGATTTTGATTTTAACAAAATACTTTTGAACAGGGATTAGTATAAACACAAATATATATTTGTAGGCAAAATCTTGTATGCAAAATATTTTTGTATAATTTATAAGAAATTATTTTGGAATGAGCATGTGCGCAAAAACGTGTGTGATAGAGCTTCAAACCTATCCACTATTCTTTAACAAACTATAAACTGAAAAATAAATTACATGAAGACTTCTTGTGCTATCTTCAAGTCTTTGAGCCATCCAATGCCTTGCTAGTGCCTTCTCTTCTATGATCCTTCCTTGCTTTGTGGAACTTAGAAGTTCTTGCAATAGCTAAGCGAATGGTCTCTAAACATGGTACAAACCTGAAACTTATCTTAACAAACTTGTTAGTACCAAATAGCTCATATTTGGTTTGTCATCATCAAACACAAAACAATTGGAGAGTGTAACCTCTTGGGCCAATATTAGGGTCTCTTGACCACACTTGCATACACAAACACAATCACAATCACAAACAAGTTTACCAACAGTCAACAAGAGTAATCAACCAAGTCTAATCTAAGGTAATCGACCTAGACAACTCCTAACTGGTTGATTGTCCACAAGAGGTATAACGTAGACTTTGACCATAAGCTAATCAGCCAGGTCAGGGTAAGATTGGTGGGAGGTTATCCGTCAAAGACGTTCCTTAATTAAGTAACCACCAACCTTCAGGCTTTCGGCTCTCAATCCCCTTCCTAGACACTGATTTGGCAGGAGTCAAATTCCAACACCTTCCCCCTTAGGATAATCTCCTAGTGAGTTCGAGATGTGCCTAAGGCCAACGTCTATCAGATTTTACTTAGTCTTAGGTTGTGCGTGCTTAGAGATGGTTTGTGGGCTAAGGAAGGGTAATGACTTCCCCATCTTATCTTGAATTGGGCTTTGCCCTTAGAGTTAATTGTGCAAAGTGTGCAAGATATGGAAAAGTAGCATTCAAAAGCAAATATCACCCAAGAATGTTACCTAAACTATTTGCTATACATATGTACCTTGTCTCCAGCTCTCTTCAATAGTAATTGTAAAATAAATGTAATTAAACAAATGCCTAGAATGCAAGTCTAAATGTTTTTAAGCAATTAACAATCAATCAAATTACTGTTGGATTAAAACAGGGATAGTGGATAGCAGATATAGCAAGAATATAACGTACAAAAACTTAATTTTTTGCGAGCAATATGTCCTACAAAAAGAGTTTTAGTAGTCCAATGAAATTTTAAACTTTTCCAACACAATTTCTTGAAATTCTATTTCTTACTTTCGAGAGTAAGGGCACAGAATTTCTAAGTCTTCTCTTGCAAAGCTTGAATGCTAGATCTGAATCTTCAAGTCCTTGAAATAACACACCAAACTTGTTAAAAAACAAATACACTTCCCTCCCTGGCGATGGCGCCAAAAATTGATTATAAAAATCAAAGAGTTAAGAGATTACCGTGTAGCTTATGGCTAACGAGTCGTCTCCATGAGGAGGAATGCGATGAAAGCTTTTTGGTGTTTCGTTTAATAATAAAGAATTGTGCTCGTTTTCTAATTGAAAAGAGAATGGAAGGAAAGAGATGATTAAAAGAGAAATTGCAACTTTAGAGAAGGCTTTGGAGAAGGTGAATTAAAAAGCTCAAAAATTGTTTGGTTGATTTTAATAAAGAAGAAAATCTGGGCTCACTATCTCACTACTCAACTGTTTGTTCTTCTGTTGAAATCCTTAGTGCCTCAACCTGATCATAGGCCAAACTTAAGGTTAACTTTAGAAAGTTTGAAGTAAAGCATATAAGATGGTTGGGAAAGTTCACTCTTTTCTTTAAGAAACTGTTTTGAATCGAATGTTAAATCATCAAGAAGTCAAGCATGAGATAAAAACAAGTTCAAGAGACGTTCTTAAAAGGAGTAAGAGTTTAAAAATCTAAACCCATCCTCATGTGCCTTCAAGAACACTTTTAAGAAGAAAGGCTTTAAGTTAGGCATGCAAATAATTCATTGGGTCTTTTTCATTAAATCAGAAGAGAAGAAGAATTGAGAGAGGTACAATAGTGAGCCCAGAAACCGATTTATCTACTCATGAAAGACAAAGAAAAATGCAAGTAAATAATGCAAGACATACCGTAAATGAGTTAAAGAAAAAGTAGCCCGATTCTTGTATTGATGTCACTTCAATCTTCAAGTACAAGCACTCAATTCCTCTCTCTTACAAGTATTTGTACTGAACTACAAATTGCAAAACAAAAATAAACTTTTGTACTATCTAATAAAGATCCTAAACCTTAAGGTATAAACAAAGATTCTAATCCTAGTCTTCACTCCTTTTTGCTCTGTTGAAACTAGTATTTATAAGGAAAAACCAGAAGGGGATCCTGAGAAGATTGGGGGAGCAAACGCTCCCCCAACTGACACAACAAAGCCGCAAAATCGCGGTTAGGGCCGCGTTTTCGTGGCCCTGGTGTGGCCAGTTGGCCACACCTAATTGGGTGGCTCTCCTGGTTTGGTGATTCTCTTGTATCTTCTTCTAGTTTTTCTCATTTCTACTCCAGGATTTGATGAAACAGCCTTTGATTGTTGGCTTCAATCGTTTGATTTGGGAGGATTCTTTTCAACCAGTTTTCAACCTCTCTGATATGCCAAGATTTTACCCTTATTCCTTGATTTCAAATTTATTCTGAATTAAATCAGAATTTGGTGGGCTTTTGGGCTTGTTTCTCTTTCCTTTCTTTTAGCAATTGGGCCTGCATTAAACAAAGAAGAAGAAGACTTATTAATAGGATTTATTAGCTAAAAAGTATCGTAAGGTGACAATGTATATGCAAAATATGTGACTGATCACAAACACTTGAGCTATCCATTAATATATTCATCCTATAGGAGTGTTATTGTGAGATTGTTTTCAGGTGATCAAAGTGTTGTGATCAACAAAGACTTTATCTTGTGCTTTGAGGAGGCGGACGTGTGTGTTCGCATTGTTTCAGGTTCTAGTGTGAACTCGGTGTTTGAGGTGTGGCCTCGGCGAGCTAATGGGCTTGTAGTGTGTTTGTTCTTGCGAGAACGAGTGAAGGGACTAGAGAGTCCAAGGAGTTCATGTGTGAACTCGCCTTGTAGGTGTTGCGGAACCGAGTGATCCGGTGGGATCGATTTTAGTGGAAATCCTTCATAGTGTTGAAGGCGGGGACGTAGAGCAAATGTGCTCGAACTTCAAAACAAATATCTCGTGTTTGCGATTGCTCTCTCTCTATCTCTTACTTGTTTATATCTTGCATGCTTATATTGTCTTTATCTTTATATGCTTGGTATATTGTGTGCTTAATTGTTATATGCTTGGGGATTGTTTGCTAATGCTTGTATTCAACCAAGAGAGCCAATGCGGTACCTCAACTCTTATTTAGAGGAATCTTGAGGAGTTAGTCCAAAGCCCTTCACGGGGAATCCGGCTACACTCTTGTGTTATACTTGGTGTTTAGTTTAAGAAGTTTTAGTTTGCATTTAATAAGTTTTAATTCCGCATTTATTGACCATTAGATTAGCTAGTCACCTATTCACCCCCCTCAAGGTGATTACAATTGGTATTAGAGGCACGTGCTCTTGATTTGGGTCTAACAATCATGCGTTAAAGATCCTCATTTTATAGCTAATGACAATATTTGATTCACACCCTATGAATTTCATGTCACCTCCCACTTTTAACATTCTTAACATCCAAACTTGGAAGGTTAAGATGTCCTTATTCCTCAAAGCCCTAGGCATTCATGTTTATTTTGCCACTACTAGAGATTCTTATTGTTTAAATGGCAAAATATTGAGGCTAATGCAAAAGCCCTACATGCTTTAAGATCTACCCTAAATGATGATTATTTATCTAGGGTTGCTAACATTGATTCGGCTTTTATAGTTTGGAATACCATACTCTCCCTTGACGAAAAAAAACAATATTATGCGGGAAGCGACTCGGATGTTGGAAGTGACGCTTCTAATGTATGCTACATGGTCCAAGGGGATAACCCCCTCGAGGTAACTACCAAATCCTAGCTAGAAGAGGATGTTGATATGTCCTATAATGAACTTGAATCATTTTGTCAACAACTCCTAGAAAAATATTAATTGCTTAAAAAGGATAACAAGAAAATGAAAAATAAAATTGATTGCATGTTAAAAGAAAAAGATTCTTTTCAATTAGATTTGAAAATGTTTTAAAAGAACATGAGTCTTTTAAAAATAAAATTGCATGCTTTGAAAAGATAATGAGTTTTTGAAAAGTGAGAATATTTCCTTGCTTTCTAAATTAAATGATATGTGTGAGGGAAATAATGCTTTGAAAAATAAAATCATTTTGGTGGAAAAACAAAAAGAAGTTTGCTTTAAATGAAAACAACTCTTTAAAAGGAAAAATTGTTGAAAAAGAAAGAGAAATGTTTCCAAAAAGAAAAGAATAATGATTCTCAATCTCACCATGCTTTACATGCCACTATTATTCAAAGTGAGATTAAATTTTGAAAAATAAAATAGATTGTTTGAGCTCAACTTTGAGCAAATGTGCCTTTAACCATTCTAGATTGGTGTCCTTGTTTTCAAAGAAACAAGTTCCCCATGTTCATGCACAACACCCACATCATGCATATGCATACTTTGCACGTCATGATCACACTCATACACATATGCATTCTAGAGTGTACAAGTGTACACATTGTTGCCGCAAAGGCCATTTAGCAAGATTTTATTATGATAGAATAAATTCTTTAAATTTTGCTAATAAGAATGTTTGGGTTCCTTACAATGCTAACCCTCAAGGACCCAAAAGAAAATGGGTACCAAAATCCTCACCTTTTGTATTTGATGTAGGTGCGGGCTCTCACAAAACGTGAGAGGATTGATGCCTTGGTGGTGGATGTACATGGCCTTGATGGACACATATATTGATGCACCGCTATCAAGGAGGTTTGGTGGGACAACCACCATGTTTTGGAGACTTAGAGCATAGTTCTTTGGTTTGGTAATTATCTCTAAACTCCTATTTTATTTACATGCTTTCAATTGATGATATTTTTTTGGCATGTTTTAGTGTTTGTTAAAATATTCATGTTTTATGATTATGCTTCATGTGGTAAATACTAGTTTAGATGTAATTTTTGTCAAAACTGTGATATATACTTGTACAAGTAGTGAGCAACATTTGATTCATATACGTTTGCACTTCATTGTTCATTTGTACTCACTATATGCACATGTATAACCTAGTTTTGATGATTTCCTCATTTACACTTGTTTTGCCTATTTTCATGTTTTTACTTCATGTATATGCATTTCTATTCAAATCTAATAAATATACATGTATATCCCTTGAGTCATTTGCCTTCATGCAATTTATGTTATGGATTCTTTTTAAGTTTGGGATATGTATGCATATTATTATTTTTGGATAAAAACATACATATACCTAGAAGTTTGTTTTTAAAGATGAAAAATAAATTTTTATGATTTTCATCTTTATATGAAAAATAAATTTTCATGATTTTTATGATATGTGATAAATGATATTCATGTTTGTTTCAAGCTTTATTGACTATCTTCATGAAAAATGCTAATTACATGAGTTTTATGCACTCACACTTTATTTGTTTATTCATGACTATGTTTCATGATCATTTTGAGCTTTATGGACCTTGAGTGTCAAATTTTGTTTATTTAGTATGTTTCATGATACATATGATTTGGTTTTATATTTTGAAGGATTTTTAACTAGTTTTTCAAAAATTACTTTTAATTATTTATTTATTCTTCATTTGGTAGTGTTTTCACTATAAAAATATTTTTCAAACTCTATTTTTGAAAACCCCTACCAACCCCTTTTAAGGGAGGACGGATGGTCGAGTATGCCCTGTAAGCCTTATTGAAAATCTTTTATCTTGTACATAAAAAGAGTGATCTATTATGAGTTATATACTTGATTTATATTGTTATTTTCAATTGGTATCTCAATTGATATTTATTTTGTATATACTCATATTTTGTTTTCTATATATGTATGCTTCATTTCAAATAATATCAATTTCTATTGGTATTCTCTTTTCATACATATATATGATTTGTTTGTGCTTGATTTTCAAGATATTTACATGTTTAAAGCACAAAGTATGTTTATGCTAAGCTTAATTCAAATCTTAATTTTCATTGATTTCTAAATTGGTATCTTTTATATAAGCTTATGCATTATCTTCAATTGGTATTTTTTTACAATTGGTATTTGTTTATTATTGATATCAAAATGTACAATATATTTCAATTGGTATCTATTGAACTATTTATTTCAATTGGTATCCATGAAAAGTTAAATTGGTATAAAAATATAAAATAGTTTTTTCATTGGTATCAAAATTTTGTTGTTATTTGGAAATTTAAATTGGTATCAAAATATAAAATACTTTCCTTCATTGGTATCAAAATTTCAATTGGTAAAATGTTTTGATTTATATTTCCTATATGAAAGGGGAGCTTAACATCTTTTCTACATATAGATTCATGTTGAGTGTATCTTATATTGAGAAGCTTGACAAGTCTTCTTTATGCAATACACGTGTGTAAGGGGAGCTTCACATCTCCTCTTATGCATTGCATATTATGCGTTATGTGAGTTAGGACTTGTCATCCCTTCTTCATGTAATACATATATGTAGGGAGTTAACTTAGCGTGTTCCTCTTCATGAATGTATATCGCATATATCTCTTTATTGGTTAATTTGATTTCACCCTTTGTTGATTTTTTTGTTTCTTACAAAGAGGGGGAGAACATTATTTTGCGTTTACTTTAACCTCTTTGTTAATGATTGACAAAAAGGGGGAGAAAGATTTTGAGTTTATATATGCATATTTTTGTTTTTGCATATATTGAGTTTATGCATCTTGTGTTTTAGAAAATGGGAAAAATGTTTTTGAGAGTTTAAATAAAAGGGGGAGAAGGTTTTTGAAAAATATGTTTGATTTATGTATGTTTCTCTCTCCTAGTTGATGCAAACAAAAAGGGGGAGATTGTTGGCCCAAAGGCCCATCACTCTAGTTTTAATGATGATCAACTCATATAGTTATAGTATTAATGATCTTGTGTTTATTTAGTCTCAGATTTGTGACCAAGATCTTAGTAGGTGTGTAGCTTCAACAAAGGATTTAATGTCAAGTTTTGAAGCTAACACAGTTTAATTCAAAAGCCTATGCATCAAGACCACATCAAGTACTATAGAGGAGTCTAGCTCTTTGGATCAAGTTTGGATCAAGTCAAGAAGATGTGAAGACTTCAAGTGAAGACCTTCAAGATCAAGACTTAAGTCTAGGTTTGTTTTGTTAAGATTTTGTTTTTATATAAAATGTAAAGGATAGAATAGTTGGTGGATTGCTCAAGTATGCCATATACACACAGACTCTTGATTTAGATGAGTTTTCATAAAAGGATTTTCATTTTGAAAAAATACCGTTTTGGTTTTTGGTTTTCAAAGTATACTTGTCTTTAACTAAAACCATTTTTAGTGCTTATTATCAAAAACATAGATATTTCATCATGTATGTATGGTGGATCATATCCATACACTTTATGCTTTAAAAGTGTTTAAAATATCTTGTTTTTTGTATTTGGAGAAGTTTTGGAAAATAAGTTTTGTAAAAACCAATTTGGAAAAATACAGTTTTTGTTTTGAGCCAAAATTTCAAAGTTACAAAAATAGTTCAAAATATTTGTAACATGTTTTATTTTTGCTCAAACAAGTTTGTATATCAAAATATATTATTGAACCTATTTTTGTAAATTTTTCGTGAATTTATGGGATTTTATTTAAGATAAAAAGTCAACCTTTTAATCCCTAGAAAAGATCTGTCCTGGCTTCTGCTGGTCGACCGGACAGGTCGGACGAGCTAGGAGTCGGTCGACCGAGTAAGTCGACCGACGTGCATAGACGTGCACGCCAGTCTGGCTGGAGGGCTGGTCGACCGACCCGGTCGACCGCCATAGAGCTTCTACTATCTGGAAAGCCCCGGTCGACCGGGCCGGTTGACCTGCAGAGAACTCTGCTCTCTGTTCCAGGCCACGGTCGACCGGACCAGTCGATCAAGGCTCCAACGGTCAGAAATCTGACCGTTAGCGGTCGACCGACAGCCGTCAGGGCTGCTGATTTGGCCCCAACGGCTAGTTTTTTGTGAAGCCTATTTAAAGGGGCTTCCTTGGGCTGTTTTGTAGAAGATTTTTGGAGAGTTTTTAAGATAGTTTTTCCTACTCTAGTAAGAGATTTTCTCCACTTGTTTGAGAACAAATATTTTCAATCAAAAGGAAAGTTTATCAAGAATGTTTTCAAAGTGATTTTTTGTGTTTTCCTTCACAAATTTCATCCTTGTTTTTCTCACAAACACTTGAGCTATCCATTGATATATTCATCCTATAGGAGTGTTATTGTGAGATTGTTTTTAGGTGATCAAAGTGTTGTGATCACCAAAGACTTCATCTTGTGCTTTGAGGAGGCGGACGTGTGTGTTCGCATTGTTTCGGGTTCTAGTGTGAACTCGGTGTTTGAGGTGTGGCCTCAGCGAGCTAGTGGGCTTGCGGTGTGTTTGTTCTTGCGGGAATGAGTGAAGGGACTAGATAGTCCAAGGAGTTCAAGTGTGAACTCGCCTTATAGGTGTTGTGGCACCGAGTGATCCGGTGGGATCGATTTTAGTGAAAATCCTTCATAGTGTTGAAGGCGGGGACGTAGAGCAAGTGTGCTCGAACCTCGAAACAAATATCCCGTGTTTGCGATTGCTCTCTCTCTATCTCTTACTTGTTTATATCTCACATGCTTATATTGTCTTTATCTTTATATGCTTGGTATATTGTTTGCTTAATTGTTATATGCTTGGGGATTGTTTGCTAACACTTGTATTCACCAAGAGAGCCAACGCGGCACCTCAACTCTTATTTAGAGGAATCTTGAGGAGTTAGTCTAGAGCCCTTCATGTGAAATCCGGCTACACTCTTATGTTATACTTGGTGTTTAGTTTATGAAGTTTTTGTTTGCATTAAATAAGTTTTAATTCCGCATTTATTGACTATTAGATTAGCTAATCACCTATTCACCCCCCACTAGGTGATTACAACTTGTGCTCAATCAAGAGAGCTTATTAAAGCACCTCAACTCTTGGTCTAGAGGAATCTAAAGGAGTAGTTCTAGAGCTCTTCACAGGAAATTCAGGCTCACTCTTCGTTACACATAGTGTTTTTTCAATTAATTTTTTAATTTCGCATCATTTGTCCTTAATTAGCTAGTACACGTATTAACCCTCTCTAGGTGTATTTCATTCTCCCCTTTTTTTCCTAACTATTCATAACTATTTATAGAGGATTCTGAATTGTAACCAACCTCTTGAATCACTCCATAATAGGTGGGGTGCAACCAATCCCTTAAATCTCTCTATAATGGGAAGTTATTCCCCATTATGTGGAGAGCAAACAGAGTGTAACTGACCAAATTCGTGCTTATCAGTTACAGCAGAAACGCGGGTCTCGCGCTGGATGCGGACCTCACTCTGATGTTGAGATGCGGAGCTCACAGGCTTGCGTCTATGTTAGAACATGGAGCTCATAAGTTCGCATTGAAGTTAAAATGCGAAGCTTCTCAGGTGATTGGTCATCAATAATGCATATTTTTAGTCACATTTTCTTACTTATTTTTTATAAAATATTACTGTTTAATTTATTTATTATTTAGTAATGTGCATACCTCCATAATACAAGAAAAGACCAAAAGAAGCCCAAAAACCCCCAATTATTATGAAAATAACGATTAATTGGGAAGATAAAGGGAGTTTCTATTCTATTGTATTTGAACTTGGGTTTTAAATTAATTTAATTTAAAATCCAGATGAAGAGAAAGGTAGAACAAGAAGAATCTGCATCCTAATTAAAGATAGAGGTGGACTCCTATTCAAATTTTAGTTGCTTGCACTACAAGTCCTAGAAGATGAAGGGATAAAACAAAATATATGTAGAGATAAGGAAGATAATCAAAATTAAATTCGGATTTGGATGTAACTTGCTTCTCAAGTTACCTAGAGATAGAAGATATTTCAAAATTCGAGGATCAAACGAAAATTCTAAGGATAGATCTTCATATGAACGGACGAGAAGAAGCCACGCGCCAAAGCGCGTGACCAAACGTCACAAAAATACCGCGGCAACCCCCTTTTGCTGCTAAACAACGGCAATCCTCGGGCCGCATGCATTAAGTTTTGGAGGAGATGTTCTACTGGGACTCTACTTCTCAAATCTCCTATAAATACACCTGAAGAGCGACAGAGGAGAAACATCTCAGAATTTGAGTATAAGATTATTTGTTTAGCTATTTATTTCTGAATTTTCATTATATTATCAAGCTTTAATTTGAAGAAGAAGATTTTTGAAGAAGAAGAAGAACTTTGTAATTGTCTAGTGACAATTAATGCAAGGTTCATTTTTCTTTTCATCTCACTTGTTCTTTAATTTCGTTGTTATTGCTTTAGTTTATTTATTTTCCTTTTTCTTTTCTTTTTGATGCAAATTTTCCTTCTTCATTATATATCTTGTTAAAATAAAAATATGATTAACTAATTTATCTTGTAGTTTGCTAATCTCTCGATCAACTTAAGTTTAGTCTAAAAACATGAACTAATTGAACTCTATACTTATTTGAAATCCAAGGATTAAATTGATGTTCTTGAAGATGAATAATTAGTTAAGTTGAACTAATTTAGAGTTGCATTTTTGAATGGTAACTCTTAGTTCAATTTAGATACTTTGATAGCATCATGTTAGGTTTAAAAGACTTTTCTTATGCTACGCTTAGAAACTAGGATGAACTAAAGTTTAATTTTATTAGTGTACTCTAATTAGGGTTTACATTATTCTTTACTTATCTTATTTGATTCTCAATCAAAATCTTAGGGTAGATCTTTATAGATTCAACATGATGTTCTCTCTTCTTAGACTAATACTTGGTTGTGGTAGATGATTAGTGGACTATAATTCTTTTTGCTTAATTAAATTCCTTACTTGCAACCAAAATCTATTTTTTCAAGCTATCTGTGCAGAGAAATCATTCCGAAAAGCTTTCATCGCATCCCTCCCTGTGGATCGACAATTCTAGCCTCTGCTACATAGTTACATTGAGAAATGACTAAGAACTTTCTGACCTTAACTCTTGACTTTACTTCCAATACATTTTTTTTTCTCAATTAAAATTTTAGCACCGTTGTTGGGGAGGGAATGGGATGATATTCTCTAGAACTAGTTTTTTTTTGTTTCTGTTAAAGGATCTGATAACAGGAAAATGAACTTTAGCTAAGGACATATATCTACTTTATGCCTCTACCCTAGAAGCAGAGCAACAGAGCCTACTAAACAGCCGCAAGAACGCGGCAAAAGCTATGTTTCTGCAGCTTTGACAGATTACTATTGATCATTTATTCCAGATCTGCTCCAAATTGAAAATTCAGTTTACTGATTTGATAGTTTTTTCTCTGTGATCACCTTACATACTACCAAACTAATAAACATTAATTTTATAGTTGATTAAACTTTAAAATAAAATAGAGTCTTGCATCTAGGCACATGTATATTTAATTTTTTAATTCTATTAAAGAGTGCTGGTGACAAGGTATGTGCACATTGTATATAGTATAGGAATCACTTTTTGATTAATTTACCGCTTTAGTGAATTCTTTTCTATTGCTTTACATGTGCATTAAATTATTTTAAGGGTAAAACCCATAAACAACATAAGGTGGGGATATCATTACCTTTTCTTGGCCCACAAAACACTTCCTTTGCACTCACAACCCTAACCCTAAATTAAAAATTGACTAGACGTTAGCCTTAGGTTAACTCGGGCTTATTAAGAGTTTGACTGAAGGAGAAAGTTGTTTGAAATTAACTCTTGCCAAATCGGTGACTAGGTTAGGGATTGAGAGGCGAAACCTCGAAGGTTGGTGAATTTGCATAATTAGGCCCGTTTTTGACAGGTACCTCCCACCGATCTTGCCACCTACTTGGCCGATTAACTTGTGGTTAAGGTGGTAATATACCTCCCAAAGATAGATTAAAATTAAGAGTCATCTAAGTCTAGGCTTATACTAGATTAGGATTTTTGATTTTTGATTTTTTGTTTTCTTGATTGATTGGGTGAACTTGTTTGTTAACTATGCATGTCAGCTTGGTTGAGAGATCCAACCACATCTAGACTGACTAAGAACAGTTCACCACCCACATCCAAACCCAATCTACACCTGGCACAACCATCATCACTGCAGGATAGGTTTTATCCTATTAGGACATCTCTTCATTCTTGCATTCAGCTCCCCGATGTAGGAGACAATCAATTTGAGCTGAAATCACAATGCGTCAACACTCTTTTCAAGTTTTATACATTTGAATCTGAGGATACATACTTTTTATAAGGGAATTTGAGGAAGTATGTCTCATGATGAAAATATCCAACATAGGATAAACGCCGTTAAGTTATGTTTCGTCCCATTCTCTTTGAAAGACTCAACAAGTAAATGGTTCTACAGTCTAGAAGTCGATTCCATATCATCATGAGATAATTTTGTCAAGGCCTTTTTGAAGAAATTCTTTTCCATTCACAAGACTGCGCAAATTAGGAAAAGCATCTTGCACTTTAAGCAAACAGCTAATGAACCTTTTTGGAAGTACTTCGAACACTTTAAAGACCTCCTTGCCCAGTGCCCTCATCATGGGATAGAAAAATTGTGACTTTGTCAAGCTCTTTATGATGGATTAGAATATCAAACGAAAATCCTATTAGAATCCATGTGCCAAGGAGGATTTTTGAAAAAGAATGAAGACGGACGATGGTTATTATATGAAGATTTGGCTAATAAAACCACCCAATAGGAACCAACTCCGGAAAAATTTAGGACCAACAACTCTAACTCTTCTAAAAAAGATGCCCATTCCATTGAGGCAAATACAACTATCAAAAATAAACTAGCCATTGTGATGCGAAGACTAGAAGTTCTAAAAACTAAGGAGCCAGTCTCGGTGAACCAAGTCACCCAACACTTTCGGCGGGTTGTACTTACTGTCAAGCCATGAACCACGTGTTTGAGGAATGTCCCATCTTTCTAACTCATCAAATGTCGCTCGAACATATGAATGCAGCCTTCACAAGGCCCGCCAATAATCGAATTCATCCACCTACAATTTTGATTGGAGAAATCACTCAAATGTCTCATGGAGCCAACCAACAATGTTCAATCAAGGCTCAAATTCTCTAACAAGTTCCAACAATCTCCTTATCAACAAAGTTTGCCCAACCAAAGTCCTCCACCCTCTTTCCAATATTCATATATGAAAATAGCACTCTCCAATATGAAAAGAAAGTAGACACTTTGGTTAAAATCAAGAAACACTAGCTCAAGCCATGACTAGGATAGAGATGAAATTGAGTCAACAAGCTAATCCAATTAGTGAAAGACAAAAAAGGAAATCTTCCTAGTCAACCATTGCCAAACCCAAGAAACTTTGGACAAGCCAATGAGGTTTAAGATCCAAATCAGTGTAATTTGATTCGTACATTGCAGTCGAGAAAACAAGTTGATAAGTGTCAACATCATCAAGTTTAACACAAGTATCTACCTCTCCAAGTCCCACTCCACCTCCACTTGATTCCGACAACACTAAAAAAGACAACTGAGCTGAAAATGTGCACAAACCTATAGCACCTTACCCAAACAGGCTTAAAAACGAACAAAATTAATGTACCTCTTCTTGATGCAATCCAACAAGTTTCTAGCTATGCCAAATTTCTTAAGGACATGGGCACCAAAAAAAGAAAGACTAATGTACCCAAGAAGATTTTCTATCAACTAACATTAGTGAGCTATTGTCCAATAAAATTCCTATCAAGTACAATGATCGTGATTGCCCTACCGTTTCTTGCATAATAGGTCAAACTATAATTAATCGTGCACTTCTTGATTTGGGAGAAAGTATCAACTTACTCCCTTTCTCAGTCTACTAACTGTTGGCCCAGAGGCCCATCACTCTAGTTTTGAAGGTGATTAACTCATGTAGTTATAGTTTACTAATAATCTTGTGATATTTAGTTCCAAATATTTGATCAAGATATTAGTAGGTGATTAGCTTCAACAAAGGAGTTTTGGAGCTTTCACATATTGAATCAAGAGCTCGAGCATCAAGATCGTATCTAGTACTCAGTTGGAGTCAAGCTCATTGGATCGCGTTTGGTTCGAATCGACTTAGAGACAAAAAGACCTTGGTTTGTGTTTAGTATGCTTAGATCATTGTAAGGATTAGATAGTATTCATATGCTCAAGTTCACATACACACACAAGTTTTAAATGTTTTTTTTCGTTTAACCGATTTTTTGTTTTCATGTCAAAAACATAGATAGATATCTTTATATGTATATTGGATCTATCCATATATAATATGTTTCAAAGTTGTTCATATATCTTGTTTTTGTATTTACATGAGTTTTGGAGAAAATGGTTTTCCATTTCAAAAATTCAAGTTTAGGAATATCCCGATTTTGCGTTTAAGCCAAATTTCAATATCACAAAAATAGTTCAAATTGCATATAATATGTGTTGAATTTTAGTCACACATATTTGTATTTTAAAATCTTATAAGAACTTATTTTTGTAGAATTTATGAGATTTTATGGGATATTTAATTGAAGATAAAACGACAAGTTTTTCAATCCTCAAAACCCTGCTAGACTCTGCTGGCGGTTGACCGGACCAGTGGTCGGTCGACTGTCACGGTCGACTGATGTGCACAAGGATGTGCACATGGCCAGCCACTTCAGCCGGTCGACCGCACGGTCGACCGACTAAAAGCACCCCACTCTCAGGTAGGGGCCAGTCGACCAGGCGGTCGACCATTGGCTTTGGCCCGGTCGACCGGGCGGTCGACTGAAGGCACAACGGTCATAAAAATGACCCTTGGCCGGTTGACCGGGCGGTCAACTGGAAGGGCATTTCTGCCCTTTCCAGACTGGCAACAGGCAGAATTTTTGAAGGATATAAATATGTCTTCTCTTTAGTTGTTTTTCATAAGTTTTTAGAGAGAAACTTTTCCCACCTTTGCAAGTGTTTAACCGCAAGTTTTTAAAAGAGTTTTGGGTTTAAATATCTATCTTTATTTGTTTTAAAAGGGTTGAAAAAATTAAAGAAAAATAGAGTCTTTGGGAATTATTTTTGATCTTCATTTCTATAGCTATCTAGAAGTTTTTCCTAGAGTTTCTCTTTGTGATTTTAATTTTCAAACTCTTTATTTTCTCACACTTGAGCTATCTATCTATCCTATCTATTAGGATCCTGCTTTGCGAGGAAAATTGATTTGTGGTCTTTGAGATCACCAAGAGTTGTAAAACTTCTTTGTGTTATTGTTATCCCTCTTGTGTAGAGGTAATTATGGAGGAGTGTTTGAGTTGGTTGGTATCCCTCTAGTGAGAGGTGATTGTGGAGGTTGTATTTTGTTGTGTTGGTATCCCTCTAAATGCAGAGGTGATTGTGGTTGGAGTGTTGGCTTTGAGCCTTATCCCTCTAGTGAGAGGTGATTGTTGTTTGGCTAAGTGCCCATCCCTCTAAGTGTATAGGTGATTGTTGTTGTGCCTTGCCTCTAGTGTAGAAGTTGTTGTTGGTGGAGAAAGGAGTTGTGTACTCCAAGTTTGTATTACCCAAATCCTCAGTGGAGGTTCCCTGTGTGGGAAGTCCTGTGTGGATGTGATTGTTATACATATTTGCATATTTTACCACTTCCATACCATGCATATTATATATAAAAATGTGATTTTTAATTCTTTTCTCTCTATTTTTGCAGGTCCACAACTTAAAAGAGAAAAAGCCCAAAAATCTCTAAATTAGCAATAATTAAAGAGATTAATTCAAAGCCCAAAAGAGCCCAAGATTTGAATCTAGAATCAGGAGAGATCCGCACGCCAACTCGATCTTCCAGAAGGCCACGTGGATAACAACCTCGCAACAAACTCACAACAGAAAATCTGGCCTCAACGGCCTAGATTTTGCCGCCAAATCCAGGTTTTTTCCCGCGTATCTGCGGCAGTTAGGAGTCTGTTGGAGCCCGGATTTCTCTCCAACAACCAGGGCTCTAGACCCTTCTCTCTGAGGCTATAAATACAGGACCAGGGCTGCGCAACAGAGAGTGGAAGAGAGGAGAGAATAGGGTAGATATTGTATTTTGATTTTTCTCTAGGTTTTACTTCTCTTAGTCTTCTTCCTCCCTAGAAATTCTGCAAAAGAGAGTTGTAAGAGAGAGAAAGCTTGTGTACACCAAGGAGTAACAACTTGTGAAGTAAGGATTGATCCATTCTCTTCTTCTCTACTTGAGCATTTTCTAGTATTACTTGCTTTCTTTACTTCTAGCTTTACTTTACTTGCACTTTAATTCATGCTTTGCTTTTCTTTTGTAATGGCTAGTTGCTAACTTTTCTACCATGAACTAGCTAACCACTAACCTTGCTAACTACTAACTCATGGGTGATTGCTATCTTTAATCTTGCAAGTTGTATGGTTTTCTCTTCTCCGATGGGTTACTTTCATGCTTGGCAAGTTCTTGTTGTAATTCTCCATATGATTCATGTGTGCCTCATTTAGAGCCTTGTCTTTAGAACAAGTGCCTTGATGGAACATGGAGATGGATCACCAAACATATGCTATTTGTTGTACAACTTCTTTACTTCAATTAATGAATGTTGTATCTTCTTCCTTAGCATACCTGTGTGTCGCTCTTTCGATTCCATTATTGAAAATCTATCTTGTAGGCCAATGACATCTATGAGGCTACAAGACAAGTCCAAGAGTGATCACCCGTCATTCAAGTGGGAAAGTAATTAGACCAATACGCAAGACAAACATATGCCGATGAATCAACATGAGGCATGCATTCACCATCACGGAGTTTAGTAAGTCTTTAGCAAGGTAGTAAGGTTAGCTAGTCATGGTTTTCTCACCTTCAAAGTCTTCTAAAGTTTTCTTTTCTTTTAGTGTTAATACCAAATCTCTTTTATGATTTCTTTTCCTTTTTCATCATGAACATATCCACCGATTCTTTTATTTCTTTTTCCAACGATTCTTTATTCTTTTGAGCAAAGAAGAATCTTCGTTTTATATCTTCACTACCAACCGTAACGCTTCCATCGCAAGCTCTCCCTGAGAATCGACTCGGTATAGCCCATGCTATAACGGAGATAGGAAAGGGTACATTAATCATTTGGAATACATTTGTGGAGTGATCAAAGCACTTGAGGTTGAATCTAAACCTTATCTCTTTTATTGAATATATTTTGTGTGCAAATTATACTCCACAATACAACACCTCTCCCGTCCTAATCAAATTTTTGGCACCGTTGCCGGGGAGAGCAACGGTTTTTGGTTTAAAGTGAAGAACTAAACGAATCTTCTTCTCTGTTGCAGGTTACAGGTTGAAGAAACAGGAAACTTTGTATTGCAGTGACATATAAGTGGACCTGGGCCTCTGCTCTAGAAAGTAGAGACCAGGATCCCTCAGCTTTGCCGCAGAATCTCGGCCCTGGCCGCAGATTTGCGGCAATCCTGAGTTGACTACTGACCAAATTTCTGCAGGGTTTCTGGTTCTGCAAAATACATCTGCTGTAGTACTTAATTTCTTGTATGCTTTACCTTATATCTGCTAATAATCAACAGTAAAAAATTTGTTGAAAAGTTAAAAATTGACTAGACATTTGCATTCTAGGCACGTGTCTTTTCAATTCCTTTACTTTTACTGTTGAAGAGTGCTGGATGCAAGGTACGTGCGCATTGCATATTGACTAGGACTCACTCTTTGTTTGATTTAAATACACTTTGAGTGAACCTTGTTTGTTTATATCGTATACTTGCACAAATCAATTCTAAGGGCATAACCCATAAATAAGATAAGGTGGGGATTTTATCACCCTTTCCTTAGCCCAAAAACCACAATCTCAGCACTCACAATCCTAAGCTTCTAAATAAAAATTTGCTAGACGTTGGCCCTAGGGACATCTCGGACTCACTTAGGAGATTATCCTAAGGGGGAAAAGTGTTGGAAATTGACTTTTGTAAAATCAGTGTCTAGGAAAGGGATTGAGGGCCGAAAGCCCGAAGGTTGCTGGTTACTTAATTAAGGAACGTCTCTGACGGAAAACCTCCCACCAACCTTGCCCTTCCCTGGCTGATTAGCTTATAGTCAAAGTCTACACTAAACCTCCTGTGGACGATCTAATCAGTTAGGAGTCATCTAGGTCCAGGAATCCTAGAAGCTTGGATTGATTTTTCTTTTTAATTGTTTGTTATTTTCATTTTTTTTCTTTTTCGCTGGTGTGATCGGTGCACGTTGTTTGTGATTGTATATGCAAGAGTGGTTCCTTGATCCAAATTCTGCAAGACTTGTTAGACTTTCTACACTTGCACTTACACAACCACTTGACATTATGGAAAACAATGTCTCACTTCAAGATCGATTTTATCCGATTCGCACCTCCCTTCCATCTTGCATTCTTCTCCCCGAATCTAATGGAAATCACTTCGAGCTGAGACCGCAATTCATTAATACACTTCCCCGATTTCATGGTCTTGAGTCGAGGACGCGTACCTCTTTATTCGTGAGTTTGAAGAGGTATGCCAAATGATGAGAATTTTCCAACTGACCAAGGATGCTGTTAGGTTACGGTTCATACCGTTTGCACTTAAGGATTTAGCTAAGAAATGGCTTTACAATTTTCCCGTCAGTTCCATATCTTCTTGGGATGATTTTGTTAAAGTCTTTCTTAAGAAATTCTATCCTATCCACAAAACAGCCCTCATGAGAAAGAATATAATGCAATTCAAGCAGGAACCAAATGAACCTTTCTGGAAGTATCTTGAGCGTTTCAAAGACCTTCTAGCCCTGTGTCCTCATCACGGCATAGAGAAATGGCGTCTGTATCAGATTATCTATGACGGTCTAGATTACCAAACGAAAACCCTCCTTGAATCCATGTGCCAAGGAGAATTTTTGAAGAAAGATGAGCATCAGGGGTGGGATCTCTTTGAAACCCTAGCTGAGAAAACCATTCAGTGGGAGTCATGTCCTGATAAATCCACTCCCACCACTTCCAGAACTGGTATGCACTCCATAGAATCCTCTATAGCCGCAGAAGCCAAGATCACACAATTGATGAAGAGGATAGAACTGCTTGAGTCTAGGGGAAATTCTGTTGTCAATCAGGTCAACCCATTACCTGTTATCAAACCGGGTTGCACCGACTGTCATGACCTTAACCATGTCTTTGAGGAGTGTCCTTTGTATCAGCCCCAATCTTATCAAGAGAACATGAATGCAGCATTTACCAGACCCTCATACTCCAACACATACAATTCAGGATGGCAGAACCATCCAAATTTTTCATGGAGTCAGTCTGGTCCTGAGCATCATAAACCACCACTTTCACATCCATATAATGCTCAGTCTCACCCATCCAGTTTCAATCATAATGCACCAAATTTTCGTCCATCTCAAGGTCCACCACAATCACAATCTTATCCAAACCCCAACACTACCAATCCCAATCTCCACATCATCAACATCCACCCCAGAACAATTCAGATGATAAAATATCAGAGTTGATGAAAATGATAGAATCCTTAACTAAGACCCAAGCTTCAATGATGAACCATCATCAACAGGATATGGATAGAATTCAGGTCCAATTAGGGCAATTGGCTAATGAGAGACAAAAAGGTATGCTTCCAAGCCAGCCAGTGCCAAATCCCAAACATCACTTCCCTTTGAATGAAGTGGAAGATTCAGGACCCAGTCAATGTCATGCTATTCACACCTTGAGATCTGGTAAACAAGTTGATAATAAGGTTTCTAGTCAATCATCTCATCCAGCACCAAAGCCAACACCTCCTGTCCCAATACAACCAGCTTTTGACAAACCATATTCTATTACAGAGCCATCCACTTCCAAAGCCAAGGGTAAAGAAAAGGTAGATGAGCAACCTTATAAGCCTAGTATACCATTTCCAAATAGGCTTACAAATAACAAGACAAATGCTCACATGGAAAAGATAAGAGAAATGTTCAATAAGGTCCAAATCAATGTCCCTCTTCTTGATGCCATACAACAAGTGCCATCATATGCTAAATTCTTAAAGGAAATGTGCACCAAGAAGAGGAAAACACAAGTCCCTAAAAAAGTCTTCCTAGCATCATCCATCAACGAGCTGCTCAATGGTCCAATTCCTGTTAAATACAAAGACCCAGGGAGCCCCACCATTTCATGCATCATAGGACAGACTACCATTAATAGGGCACTTCTTGATTTGGGGGCCAGCATCAATCTCCTGCCTTTCTCTGTGTACCAACAATTAGGGTTAGGTGATCTCTGTCCTACCCAAATGACTATCCAGTTGGCTGATCGCTCTGTCACTGGACCCCAGGGGGAAATTCACGATGTCCTTGTCAAAGTTGGGGAATTCATTTATCCTGTTGACTTTGTAGTCCTTGAAATAAAACCTGTGTCAAATTCCAATCAAAGGACTCAAATTCCTATCATTTTGGGATGACCATTCCTGGCTACTGCAAATGCCATCATTAATTGCCGGAATGGATCAATGAGGTTAACCTTTGGTAACATGACTCATGAACACAGTGTCTTCCACACACAACCTTGTAAAACAAAAGATCAAACATTTGAGGTTAGCTTCATTAGTAACAATTGTGAGGAAGAAGGTGAAGATCCAAAAGATGAGTCACAATCTGGTGATTCTCTTATCCGAGTACCCTTTCAAAAGGGAAAAGTTAATTTGGATATTTTAACTTTCACAGAGCCAACTCTGACTGTATCGAACCTCCGATTGATATATCCTTTGAAGACCTGTTTGCTGATGAGATCATGTGTCTAGATGAGTCCACTCGGGGTAGGTTAGCTGATTGTACACTTTTGAAAGAGGATGTTGACATGAGCTTCGAAGAATTATTTGGAGATGAGCTTGAATTTCTGAATAATGGACAAAAAGATGTGCTGAATAAAAAAGGTGGTAAGGAGGAATTTTTGAGTGAACAAAATGGTGAGATATGTATGGACAACAATGAATTGAAACTGAAAATGCCGAGGGTTAAGAATATAATGCGACACGTTTCCCAATTAAACCCGCGAAAGAGAACACACTGGAATGACGGGAAACGGGCCAGAGGGAAACGGCCAAAAGATAGCCCAGGCAGTGAACCCACTTGTACATAATCTTTGTAAATATTTTTTTTTCTTTCTTTTTATAATTTTGTAAATAAATAATAATAATAAAAATAAAAAAAATAAAAAAATGAGGGATTTCTAACAAGAGTTTCACCAAATTTGAAGTTCTTAGGTTTCTTCAAAACTCCTTCTTTCAAAAATGCCAAAGTCCTAGGTCACTACAACTTCCCAAGAGTCAAACTCTCTTTTCAAAACTACAAATTCCAAAGTTGGTAAAATTCCTTTTGACCTAGGGATAGAAGTGGAAATCGCTTGGTTTTTCCCTCCTATAAATACTTACTTTGCCCGACCCTTCTCCCTCACAAGAAAAAATCATCTCAGATCTACAACTCTCTTCCAGAGCGCCGCACTCTGCAACTTTTCCTCCCCTCAGCTCTCTTTGTTTTGCCGCGTTCCTGCGACTTTTGCCAAGATTCTGCGGCTTTTCTGAAGCTTCCTGGGTGCCGTCAAGTTCTGCACCAGTCGATCTCACGCACTTCCAGCCGATCTGGTGCTAAATCTTCATTCAGACTCTCCTATACCCACTGCAGAGATCGAACTTTTTCCCCCCACGAATTCCGGGGGCGGTTTGAATTCAGATCTCTTCTTTTCATTGCTTTGTTTTTAATTCATATCATGGCACCATCTATTTTTATTGAGAAAGACTTTGGAAAAATATTGAGTGATGCAAATGGATATGGGTATCTGTTTCTAGAGAGAATTAGGGCTTGGAATTGGTATACGTTAGTATATGACAAATCTGAGACTGATGCCTTTTATTGTCCCGAATTGGTGACAATGTTTTACACTCACATTGACCAAGCATCGATTGATCCACAAACGTATCAGTTTACTGTACACATGCCCACAGGAGACTTACTTGTCACGCTTCCTCTTCTTGAGGAAGTCACTACTGTTCCAACCATCACACAACACAGCGAGCCTCTCCCATTGATTGAGTATATGACTGTTATGGGGGCTCGTTGTACTGAGCAGGATCGTGGGCTGAAGGCTAGCACCACGTTTAGAAATATTTACTGCGTTGGACGTTGGATTCAACGCAACATTTTAGGGCTAGACCACACCTCCTCATTTAACAGACCTGTGTTACAAATTATACATGATTTAATGACTCGTCAACACACAGTTTGTTTAAATAAGGTCATCTTCCACGCACTCATAGCCAATTCCTCACGCACTAGGGGTGCCAAATACTCCCATCCTATCTTGATTACACGTCTATGTAGGACTTTCCTACCAGACGATGTCCTTGATTCATTCGACCGAGTATTTGTTGCACCTGAGAGACCTACCAGTTCGTATAATAGTTGTTTGCACGCGGTCTGGACTCCTACTGTCCAGCCCGAGGATGTACCGGTAGAGTCCTCCTCTGATGAGAGTCTTGAGGAAGAAGATGAACCTGAGTTTTGGAGGCATGATCCCCCAGCAGAGTCACGAGCTTTCATGTCTTCTATCTGGAAGGGCATGAAGAAAATCTTTAGGGGACAAGTGAGGCTGAGGAAGAAGGTAGAGGAGCAATCCTCTCGGTTAGATAGTATGGAGGCAGCATTGAGGAGATCACAGTTGGCTGGACCTAGCACCACTGCGGGCCCAAAGCGACGGAGGGAGTAGTGTTGTACCTTTTACCTATTTCATGCAGCTTTTTATCTTGCATACATTGGGGACAATGCATGAGATAGGTATGGGGGGATAGATTCTAACCTAGGATTTTTCATTTTCTTTTTAGGCTTTTTATTTTTAGGATTTTCATTTTCTTTTTAGGTCTTTTATTTTCTTTTAGATTTTACCTTTCTTATAGATTCTCTACTTTCTTTTAGATTTTACTTTTTCTTTTAGAAAAATAAAAAATAAAAAATAATAAAAGAGAAATTCTTGATCCATGTTTAAAGAATCAAACTTGAAATTTAGGGATTAAGGAAGCTCTTAACTAAGATTTCTAATTATAAGTTGAAAAGAGGAGTTTTGTTAGATTTTTAGGTTAAGTAATAAAGGATTAGAAAAATTACTAGATTTTAATTCTTTCTTTAGGATATATACATTAAACATATTGAAGGATTAATCAAAGACTTTGTGATTTTATTTACATATATATATATAATAAAAAATATATAAAAAAAGAAAAAAAATGTACATAAATAAATAATAAATACTTAGCCACTGATTAAGCTGGTTAGTCGTGCCTCAAGAAGCATTACCGATCACACCTAAAGGTGGCTAAGTCCTTAAATTCCTTCGTGGCCTAGTTTACTTGAGTCATCGAACCTGAGGGATGTTTTCTCATCTGGTGCCCTAAGACCGTCTGGTTTGGGAGTCATCGGTAAGAGACTCGTTACAAGGGTAAACTAGAAAGCCTAAGGATGCTAAGGAAATGTAAATAAATAAACATTGTATATATTAAAAAAAAAAGAAAAAATATATATTATATATATAAGTAAACAAATGAACTTAGTCTAAGAAAGATCCTTCATATTTATAGATGTATATATCCTAGGATTGATGCAAAATTTGGTTTTTGATCTTTTCCCTAAAATCTTAACCTAAATTGAAAACAAAACTCCAAATAGACACTTATAAGAGGAATGAAAAGTTTAGAGTAACCTGAAACCTATAGCTCAAGTTAGAATCTTTAAAACATGGATCAAAATTTTCACTAACCCTTTTATTTTTCTTTATGGATTTTGTGGGTGCAATCCACTGAAAACCCTCAGAAGACAACACTCCTCCTCTAGGGTAACCTAGAGGTTTAACGGCTTGTTGCACGTGCTCAGTGCAATCGTGTCACCTACGAAAGTGGTGTAATAAATTAGTTAGGATTTTCTTTCTTTTTCTTTCTTTTTTGCTCGAGGACGAGCAAAAGTTAGGTATGGGGGTGTGATTGTTATACATATTTGCATATTTTACCACTTCCATACCATGCATATTGTATATAAAAATGTGATTTTAATCCTTTTCTCTCTATTTTTGCAGGTCCACAACTTAAAAGAGAAAAGCCCAAAAATCTCTTTAAATTAGCAATAATTAAAGAGATTAATTCAAAGCCCAAAAGAGCCCAAGATTTGAATCTAGAATCAGGAGAGATCCGCGCGCCAACTCGATCTTCCAGAAGGCCACGTGGATAACAACCTCGCAACAAACTCACAACAGAAAATCTGGCCTCAACGGCCCAGATTTTGCCGCCAAATCCAGGTTTTTTCCCGCGTATCTGCGGTAGTTAGGAGTCTGTTGGAGCCCGGATTTCTCTCCAACAACCAGGGCTCTAGACCCTTCTCTCTGAGGCTATAAATACAGGACCAGGGCTTGCGCAACAGAGAGTGGAAGAGAGGAGAGAATAGGGTAGATATTGTATTTTGATTTTTCTCTAGTTTTACTTCTCTTAGTCTTCTTCCTCCCTAGAAATTCTGCAAAAGAGAGTTGTAAGAGAGAGAAAGCTTGTGTACACCAAGGAGTGACAACTTGTGAAGCAAGGATTGATCCATTCTCTTCTTCTCTACTTGAGCATTTTCTAGTATTACTTGCTTTCTTTACTTCTAGCTTTACTTTACTTGCACTTTAATTCATGCTTTACTTTTCTTTTGTAATGGCTAGTAGCTAACTTTTCTACCATGAACTAGCTAACCACTAACCTTGCTAACTACTAACTCATGGGTGATTGCTATCTTTAATCTTGCAAGTTGTATGATTTTCTCTTCTCTGATGGGTTACTTTCATGCTTGGCAAGTTCTTGTTGTAATTCTCCATATGATTCATGTGTGCCTCATTTAGAGCCTTGTCTTTAGAACAAGTGCCTTGATGGAACATGGAGATGGATCACCAAACATATGCTATTTGTTGTACAACTTCTTTACTTCAATTAATGAATGTTGTATCTTCTTCCTTAGCATACCTTGTGTGTCGCTCTTTCGATTCCATTATTGAAAATCTATCTTGTAGGCCAATGATATCTATGAGGCTACAAGACAAGTCCAAGAGTGATCACCCGTCATTCAAGTGGGAAAGTAATTAGACCAATACGCAAGACAAACATATGCCGATGAATCAACATGAGGCATGCATTCACCATCACGGAGTTTAGTAAGTCTTTAGCAAGGTAGTAAGGTTAGCTAGTCATGGTTTTCTCACCTTCAAAGTCTTCTAAAGTTTTGTTTTCTTTTAGTGTTAATACCAAATCTCTTTTATGATTTCTTTTCCTTTTTCATCATGAACATATCCACCAATTCTTTTATTTCTTTTTCCAACGATTCTTTATTCTTTTGAGCAAAGAAGAATCTTCATTTTATATCTTCACTACCAACCGTAACGCTTCCATCGCAAGCTCTCCCTGAGAATCGACTCGGTATAGCCCATGCTATAACGGAGATAGGAAAGGGTACATTAATCATTTGGAATACATTTGTGGAGTGATCAAAGCACTTGAGGTTGAATCTAAACCTTATCTCTTTTATTGAATATATTTTTGTGTGCAAATTATACTCCACAATACAACACCTCTCCCGTCCTAATCAGGATGATATAGTGGAAATCCTTTGTGTGAAGGCGGGGACGTAGAGCAGTGGCTCAAATCTCGAAACATATCTTTGTGTTTGCGATTGATCCACTATCTCTAAACTCTTTCTTTATATCTTGCATTGCATCATACTCATATCATATATATGTTTGGCATTTTTGTGTGTCTCACTTGTGTTGAACCAAGAGAGCTTTACATAGCATCTCAACTCTTTTCTAGAGGAATTTAGAGGAGATAGTCTAGAGCCCTTCACCGGGAATTCGGCTAAACTCTTTGGTTACACTAAGTGTGTTACAATTAGTTTTTAATTTCACATCATTTGTCACTATATTAGCCATACACCTATTCACCTCCCCTCTAGGTGTACTTTCACTAATAACTTGGGTTGGGCAAACTTAATTTGACTAAAGTTACAATCCAATTAGCTGACCGGTCCATAATTTCCCAAAGGAAAATTACTGATGTCCTTATCCAGGTTGGGGAGTTTATCTATTTTATTGTTCTTGAGACCCAACCGATTTCAATCCTAGGTCTTAAACTCCCGTTATCTTACGGCATCTGTTCCTTACAACTGTGAATGTAATCATCAATTGTAGGAAATGATCCATGAGGTTAACTTTTGGAGACATGACTAAAGAGGTCAATGTTTTCAACCTAGAGAACAACCTCGTAAGATAAAAGACTAAACGTTTGAGGTAAACTTTATCGAGAATAATTGAGAAGAAGAAAGTGAACGTATAGAGAATGAACCTCTATTTCTTTATGAATTATTTAAGGATGAATGCGATTATATTAATGAGAAGACATATATTGGAGGTCCTGATTTTAGAGTCCCCTGTAAAAAAAAGAAAAATTCATTTGAGTGTCTTCAATTTCAATGAGCCAATCAATAATATATCGCATGAGAATATAGTTAAGAACCTTCGATTGACCTAACCTTTGAAAATCTTTTTGAAGAAAAACTCATGTGTTTGATTGAACCAATTAGAGATATTTTGGTTAATTACACACCTCTAGGGGAACGTGTTGATCTAATTTTCGAGGAGATGCATGGAACTGAGTTAGAATTTTTAGGCATTCATAGTGAGAAAGTTCCAACTGAAAAGTATGATGGTAATCAATTTTTGAACAATGGATGTAAACATATAAGGAAGAAGAGCTTAAAGAAGGTGAGACTGAGGAGGAAGAGAGCTAAAATGACAAAAAAATTAGTCTCACCACTGTACCCTATAAAAAGAACCCATTGGAATGAAGGAAAGCGAGCTAGAGGGATGGGACCTAAAAAGATTTAGGTGTGGGTAAAACATGATGTTGTACATATTTTTGTATATTATTATTTTTCTATATGCACCTCTTTTAACACTTTATTTCATGCATTCATGCATTACAGTCATACATTGAAGACAATTCATAAGATAGGTGTGGGGGAGGGTTCTAATATGATTAACATAATTAAAAAAAACTTTTTGGAAAGAAAATAATAATTTGACAATTTTTTGTAAGAAATTAAATCAATTTTAAGGAATAAGAGAATCATAATTAGGATTTCTTATACTAGGTCAATATAAGATGATTGTTTGATCTATATTTTAGGAAAAAAATTTGAAAAAGTAATTTAGCTTGATATTTACCTTAATGAAATATGCACACTTTATACATTTATACACTTAGGGTTCAAAAACAAAGATTCTTATGTCTTATAAAAAAATAAAAAAATAAAAAATATATATATAAAATCTTCTGGTTAAGTTGGGTATTTGTACCTCATAGAGAATAAGTATAAGTATTCACACCTAAAAGTAGGCAATATAATAAAATTCTTAGTTTTGTGGCCTTGTTTGCTCGATGTTCGCAGAGGAAAAATTCGCATAAAGTTTCCTTGAATCAATTGAAAGTTTACAACGGATTAATACTCCGATTACAAAGGAGGGAGGATGTTGAGTCTTGAATCCTCCATTTGTTTAGTGCTGGGTTCTTCGTGTGGCGGTGGAGACTGAATCTTGTTCTCCGTTGACCAGATGACCGTCGGGATCGTCAGGGATCTTCTCTTTGGCTGGTAGAAGGAGTAACACAGCTCTATCTACCAAAACTCTCAAAGAGAAGGTAGGCAAGGGCAACTCGTACGCAGCGAGCTTGTTGAAGAGTTTAGCTCTCTTTCTCCTGTCTCTGTCTTGTTGTCGTCTAACTAAAGAAAATCCGACCCCTTCTTCAATAGCGACGGGGCTATTTATAGGGGTTCCAGGGTGAACGTGCCCCCTAAAAACGCTCCACAACGAGGGACTGACCTCCCCGCTATGTGGGCGGCGACTGGCCCCATAACCAGGGCGGTTATAACCGAGACGCGGGTGTCGAGCCCACGCGCCTTGATGTTGAGACGCGGTGTCGAGCCCACGCGCCTTGATGTTGAGACCCGGGTGTCGAGCCCACGCGCCTTGATGTTGAGACGCGGGTGTTGAGTCTTCGCGTCTAGAACTTGAAACTCTGCTTTTTAATAGCTTGTCTTTTAGTGATTTTTAGACAGCCTACAGAACCCCCTCCAAAGTTTTCGATATTCCGCAGTTAACTGGGACGGATTTCGAAATACTTTGGACTCTAGCTGAATTCGCCTTTATGACTGGACTGTTAATGCTTCGGGTTTGATCTTATCTGGAGTTGGTCTTCGTGAGTGTACTGTTGAACTCTTTGAGGCCACCAGACTTGATCGTGTTGAGTGTCTAGATACACAGTCTAACCTCCCCGATTGCTTTTAGTCTGTCATGGACGCGCTTTTAGCCAGGAGTGGATGATCGTCTGCTTGTGCCAGGGTACTGTTGAAACTGATTTGCAGAAGCAAGGACTGAGCGCCAGTTCATTTTGAAGAGCAGAGATAGTACTGCTTTACAGACGCGACTTTCATGGGGTGCGCCTTTTGGAAATGGAAAACGCGACTGATATTCGATTGGGCAGACGCGATGCTAGGCCGGATTGGAAGGACGCGAACTTCAGAGAGACGCATCCTTTTAAGTAAGGTCGCTACTTTCTGGACGCGACTATGGCTGTGCTGACGGGGCACGTCCATCAAAGAGGTGCGCCTGTTGAGTGCGAATCCGTGCCATGTCATGAGTGCACCGCCACTTGTTCTGGGGAACCGTCGGGACATCACCTTTTGGCGCGCGGACTTCCCGGTTCATTAAATAATCTGTTCCACGCGTCAAGCGATGACTCGCTGTAGAGCTAATCGAGCCACGCGCCGCGTATCTTTGCAAATCTTTGTGCCTATAAATGGCAACAGTCAGAGAGGTATCTCTTCTTCTCCGAGCGCATCTGTTAGGGTTTTTAGAAAAAGGATTTTTGTTCATCACTTTTCATTTCTCCTTCATCGGATTCTTGATCACCAATGGCACCCAAGGCCAAGCCAACCACATCATCCTCAAAGGCGGCCGTCGCCGAGGCCCCCGAGGGGAGGTTCCTCCGCGCAGGAAGTCCTTTTCCCAGGTATAATGCCGTTTAGGCTTAACCTTCACCATTAATGGGGGAAGTTCATGGGACCCCTAAAAAAAACTTTTTTTTTTGAGGAGAACCGTCAACACAGAATATAAACCGTGTTTGATTCTCAGGCGCGGTCTCAGACGCGGTCTCTGAGTTGATAACCAAGGCGCGGGTTTGATGACCCGGTGCCAGTGAGTCCTGCATTTCGGATTCTTCACTTAGAATATTCCTAATTGTGAAGGGTTCGGACGCGGACTTGATCCTCGCGTTCTATGACATCAGGTGCTGATTTTTTTTATGAATCTGGCACTTGAGCCCAAGTACTTAGAGGTTTTTCATAAGTCTTGGTTTTCAAAACGCGGGCTTGATCCTGCGGGCCTCACACTGGACGCGGATTTGCAGGTCTTGACGCGGATTTGCAGGTCTGGACGCGGATTTTGATAATTCCTGCGTCCAGTGTCTCTTCTGCGTCTGGACGCGGATTCTCAAGTCTAGACGAGAATTTTGATAATTTCTGCGTCCAGCATCTTTTCTGTGTCTGGACTATAGACACTTAACAAAATTCTTTTTTTTGATAAGATGTTTGATCAAGTGTCTTTTTCTTTTGCAGTGCTACACTCTTCTGCCCCACTCTCCAAGAAGCGCCACTTTGGGCATGTACCGTGATTTAATTTTTGCGCTGCAAAGGACTGTACCTGTGACTGCTGACAGGTCGCAGGAGCGCAAGAAAAGGCTCTCCAATGTTGACATGATAACTTTTCGGGAGCTTATGACTGACGCAACATTCACAACGGATGCTCGCATTCTGCTGGAGAAGCCTGCCTTCTTCTTTGGAGACCACGTCGGCGATGGCGGCTATTCTATGTATAACGGAACTTCTAAATGGCTCCGCCAGATAGGGGGTAGAAGATTCTTTCTTCCGGACATGGAGAGGATGTACCCGCTATCTTATCTCCAGCACACGTCCATCCCTCAGAAGATGAAATGGGACCTTTCCCGATATGTCCCTGAGATTACCCTCGGTGGCTTAGGCTCCAAAAGGGTATACCGTCATGATAGTCATGATAGGGCGGTTCTCGGCCTGTTCCCCGGGTCGCTCAGGACTGAGCCCCCAGTTGGAGAAACACCAAAACTTGGCACCACTTTCCTCAACGCGTTCATGAAAGTGGAGGGTGATTTTTCGGTTGAGTTCCGTTCGCCCGGGTGGGTTCATTCCACCGAGAAGTATTGGTGGGGCAGGGTGGTGAGCTTCGTCCTTGCCGACCTTAGGGACTTGTTGGAGCAAACGGATCTGTACCAGGCAGTCAGGGCCGTACAGTATGGTATCCCGCCGAGTTCTTAGAACTTCTTCGGGGTCCTGGAGCGGTACAATCCTTTGACGGGGACATTCTTCACTCCGGTCGGAGAGATGGGCCTTGCCCTGCACGAGTTGCATGAGGTCTCAGGGCTGGCAACAGGGGACTCTCCCTATGAGGAATATGTCCCAACCACTGAGGAGCTCAACCTTATGAAGAAAGGGTCTCCTCAAGTGTACGAGACTTATTAGGAGGTGTTATGTCACTTCCACATTTGCGGTCAGGTAACTTCTTGGAGGTCGGGAGGAGTCAAGCAGCTGTCTTGGGCCAGCTACTTGTTTAACGGTATCAATAAGAAAGACCATCTGGTAACCCGACTGGCTCCCAGCTCCGACAAGGAGATTGATGACAGGATTACGGCTTCTGAAGGCTTCTACACCACGGTTTCGAACGAGGATGGTTTCGAACCTGACATGGTTTTCGAAAGCTTTCACCATCAGGCCCGGATTCCTGTCTCCGATCGAGCACTGTTGGCAGGCTTCTTAATGCTATGGTTTGAAAAACACCTAGAGGGGGGGGGGTGAATAGGTGTAAGTGCTAATCTAAGAAACTAAATACAAACTAAGTGCGCTAAATGCGGAAGCTAATGCAAATTATGCACAAACTAATACAATACAACAAGTGTAGCCGAATTCCCCTTGCGAGGCTTTGGACTAACTCCCCTTGATTCCCCTTGAAATGGGTTGAGGTGCTATGTGAAGCTCTTGTTGGATGAGTATAAGTTAGGCACACACACACAAGCAATCCAAGCAATATAAAATACACACAATCAAGCCAAGCATATAAGAATGAATAGTAATATGAATAAATGTAAGGCAATATGAAATATGCACAACACAAGCAATGTATAAGATCTGTATGCAATGAATGAATGATGCTTGCACAAAGTAAAGAGAGTAAGGGTTAGAGAGACAATGGATCAAACGCTAACACAAAGATTTGTTTCGAGGTTCGAGTACCCAACTCTACATCCCCGCCTACACCACCGTGTAGGATTTCCCAATCCACTATAGGAGTACCAAACTCCTCTCTCAACCTTACAAAGCCACCGAGGCTATACAACCACAATCCACCTCTACCGAAGAGGGATACGGCCCGTAGCCAACAACAACAAACACCTCTACCTAAGAGGCTCACAAACCAATCACCCGATCACCTCTACCGAAGAGGGATACAACAAGAATAACGGTGTACAACTTAGAGGTTTACAACAAACAACCTCAAACTCTTCTCTTTCTTTTTCTCTTTTCTTTTCCACAAAAATAAGATCCTAATAGTTTAGGATAGATGATATAGCTCAAGTGTGGAAACAAGGTGTTTTTGGAAACCAGCAACAAGGAAAACTATTTGGGAAATCACTTGTAAATGTTAGATAATGAAAAACAAAACAATCTCCCAAAACCCTAGCTTTCTTTGATTTTCCAAAAACCCAAAAACAAATAAGATGAAACCTTTTTGACTTAAAAACTCTTTTAAACTCTTCAGAAAACTGAAAATTTTTAGCTCAAAAATTCTTATCCAAAACAATGGAGAAATGGGGTATATATAGCCCCTAGGAAAAACTAGCCGTTAGGCTGAGTTGGCAGTCTGACCAACTGCCGGTCGACCGGCCCGGTCGACCGCCAACGGTCAAAAATGTGACCGTTGGGCAATAGCGGTCGACCGGCCCGGTCGACCGAAACATCCTGAGAGTTGAACTCTCAACTCGGTCGACCGGTCCGGTCGACCGACTACAATGTGTAGCCAGCGTGCACGTCTGTGCACATCGGTCGACCGACCCGGTCGACCGGCCACTTGGTGCGGTCGACCGGTCCGGTCGACCGAACTGGCCTGGCAGGCACAGTGCAGAACTGCACAGATACGGGATTTGAAAATAGGTCTTTTCACTCAATAAAAATCCCATAAATTCACAGTAAATCCACTAAATAGTTTTAATCACAATAAAAACTGTTTTTCTAAAAATATGTTTTTCTAAAACTTGTTTTTCCATAACTTCACAAAATACAAAAACAAGATATTTTGAACTTATTAAAGCATAGTGTGTATGGATATGATCCACTACACAATCATAATGAAATATCTATGTTTTTGATATCTAGCATATAACAAGGTTTTGGTTTAAAGGATATGCATGATAGAAATACCAAAAACCAACTCTTGTATTTTTATCATAAACAAAACTTGTATTTTATCATACTAGATTTTTCCAAAACATGAATAGGATAGTCAAAATAAGTTTGTCTATAAGTTAAGCATGTATGTATAAATAGAAAACATCTACTATACATATACCATATGTAAACTTGTTTTGATCTATTATTCATGAAAACCAAAAACCAAATCATGAAACGTGTGTGTTTTGTGCACTTGAGCATATCAACTAAACTAAGCTTTACAAATGGATCTAAAACTCTATCTAAGCTAGGATACCTAAGTCTTCTTGACGATCTTCATCTTCAAGTAGACTTGCTCCAAAACTCCGTGATTCTCCAAGTGCAAAGGTATGATCTTTAAGCTTTGGCACCGGAATCATCATGAATAGCTTCTAATCATCTTGTTGAAGCTAATCACCAACTAATATCCTGTTAATGATCTGAAACTTAGAAACACAAGAATATTAGTAAACATAACTACATGAGTGTTGATCATCATCAAAACTAGAGTGGAAGGCCATTGGGCCAACAATCTCCCCCTTTTTGATGATGACAAAACTCATGGAGTTATATATGCATGGATTAAAGATAAGCTTCAAGGAAGCTCCCCCTTAACTCATGCATAGGGATAAACAATAAATATATGCAATGAATATTAAACATGAAATATGCATATGCATAAACAATAATTGGTTCTAGATATCAAATGGAATATTCAAAACAAAATAAGCTCTTGATACCAATTACAAAGCAAACTCCAATTACAAAGCAAACTCTATATATCAATTAAACTTAATATTCTTGAGATTAAAACATTAAACAATGCATATAAAACATAAGCATGCATATAAAACAGAAATACTTCTCCCCCTTTTTGTCAATCATCAACAAAGGGGTAAACAATCAAAACCATAGATAAAATGAGGGGTAAAAATCTTTCTCCCCCTTTTTGTCAATCAAAACAATGCAAACAATGTTCTCCCCCTTTTTGTCTAAAACAAAAAACAAAGTCAATAAGGGGTGACTACAAACATGATATCAATTAAAAATATGTCAATGAAGCATCTTGATATCAATAAACAAGAATCAATATATGTTATATGCTATATACATTCATGAAGAGGAAGACGCTAAGTTAGCTTCCCTACACATATGCATTACATGAAGAAGGGATGACAAGCCCCAATTCACATAACACATATTATGTAATGCATAAGAGGAGATGTGAAGCTCCCCCTACACACGTATATCATATAAAGAAGAGTTGTCAAGCTCCTCAATTTATAATATACTCAACATGAATCTATATGTAAGAGAGATGTTAAGCTCTCCTTGCATATAGGAAATACAAATCAAAACTTTGAATATATTCTTTAAACAACATATGAGATACCAATCTTAAATTCTTAAACATGAATCTTGAAACCAAAACAAATTTTGAATTTCTTAAATATGATACCAATTGTAAATATTTTACCAATTGAAAAGATTTTACATAGAAACATTGATACCAATTGTAAGAATTGTTCATTTTAAAACATATAAACAACTTTTAATCATAAAGTGTGGGAGTACAAATACCAATTGAAATACAAAATCATATTTTCTCCCCCTTTATGAAATACAAACTAAAGTCATGCATAGTCTTGATAACAATTTAAAAGTAATCAATTTAAACAAAATTGAAACTCAAGCACTAGCATAAACACAAACATATATATGTATGAAAAATAGATACCAATAGAAATTGATATACTTGGAATTTAAAGCATACATACATACAAAAACATATATGAGTATACAAGAAGATCAAAATGATACCAATTGAAAGAGTTCAAAGATACCAATTGACATAACAATAAGTTCAAGTGTATACATCATATTATCTACCACCCAATCATAATTCAAGTTTTAAAGATTTTCAATTTAGGGCATACATGAACATGATCTCCCATCCTACCGCCCTTGGAAGGTAGGGGTTTTCAAAGATAGATTTGAAAATGTAGTTTTGTTTGAAAATCACTACCAAAATGAAGAACATCGCAACTAGTTAAATGGAAAACTTGTTAACTAGCACGAAATCCTTCAAGTAAGGAATAAAACAAATTGAAATTCACATGATAATCATCACTCTAACCAATAAAGCATAACTCATGAGAAACAAAACATGAGCAATAGATATGAGTGTACAAATAATATGTGAAGATCATAATCATGAAAAATATTTCATTAAGCTCAATTATTCCTTAAAACATAATTCTATCAAAAACATGAAAAATCATATAACACTCCTTATTTAATCTTCAAGGCATATGTATGTCTAATACAAGCTAAAAATATACATACATATCCAAAACTCAACAAGTTCACTAAATGTATATTCATGAAGGCACGTGGCTCAAAAAGGATACTCATGTATAGTCAATAGTTTGGATAAGATGGACATATACATGAAGTTAAATATTGACACATAAACATGAAAACATGTAAGGCTAAATTTTCATCAAAGCAATTTTCATATCAAGGTATATGTATGATTTGTCAACACAAGAAGTATACATACATATCCATTAAACACAATTGAGTCCATAAATAGATTTGCATGAAAGGCAAATGACTCAAGGGGTATACATGTATATCTTCAAGTTTGGCAAAATACACATATACATGAAGTGAAACACACAATCATAAAAAAATCCAAAAATGGGAATACAAGTTTAAAATGTATGAATCATCAAAACTAGACTATACTAGCACATCTAATGGGTTCAAATAAGCATTCAATTCAAACATATATAGATTTATTTGTGACCCACTATATGTACAAGTATAAATCCTAGTCTTAATGAAAACTAACATCTAAACAAGTAATCTTAACATGAAGCATCAAAAACAAGATAAAAATCATCATGATAAAACTAAAACATGATTATTATGTAAATTCACATGTATTAGATTCATGATGTACATTATAGTTTAAACAAAAAGTGAGAACACTAAGTATGGGTTCATATAAGCAAGTGTGTCTCAAAACTATACATGTATGTCAAGGATCTAATAAACATGGCATGTACATACTAATCCATAGACAATGAAAACATGCTATAAAACAAATGAATATGAAAGCATGTAAATAAATAATACGGAGTTAGGAATCGTTACCAAAACCTAGAAGGCAACTCTCCTTGTCTCCAAACTTGGTGGTCCTCTCCACCATCTCTTCCCTTGAAAGTGATGCATCCAATAGATTTCCTTTAAGTCCGGAACGCATCCACTCCAAGGTGTCATCACTCTCACGTCATGTGAGAGCCCACACCTACATCAAAAATAATAGGAGGGGTGGTCTTTGGTACCCACATCTTGTTGGGTCCATGGGGGTTAGTCCCTTCTCTAACCCAAACAAACTTCTTTGCTAAATTTGGAGTATGTAATCTATCATAACAAAATTTAGCAAGGTGGCCCTTACGTCCACAATGTGTACAAGTGTACACATGAGCATACATGTGAGGAGTGTGTCCGTGTGGAGCATGTGTATGCCGTGGAGGGTGTGCATGCATAGAAGTTGGAACTTGTTTCTTTCGAACCAAGGTTTCCAACCGTGAGTGGTTCATGGCACATTGGCTCATAGTGGAGCCCAAACAATCCATTTTCTTCTTTAACAAATTTATATCATTCTCAAGCATAGAAGAAGTAGAACATGCAATGGGTGATTTAGGTGAAACTACCCTAGCATGGCAAACATGAGAATCAATCTTATTATGTAAAACATTATTTTTCTCTAAACAAGCATTCAAGTCATTTGAAATAGAAATAAATTTGTTTTTCAAAGCAACATTCTCTTTTAAAACAAAATCAATTTTAGAAGACAAGTTTTCATTCTTCTTTAAAAGGTTTTCACAATCATTTTTATTTTTCAAATATTCATTTTCTTTTAATACAAGATTAAATTGAGATCTTAATGAATCCCTATCATTAGAGATCTCCTCTTTCTCTTGCAAAGCAATATTAAGTCTAGAATTCAAACACTTATTTTCTTTTTCTATTCCTAGACTTTTCTTTTTCAAAATCTTATACTTCTCAATTAATTTTCACAAACAATTGAAAGTTCTTCATTCAAAGCATGTGGATCAACAATATCATTTCTTGAAGAACTAGCATCATCATCACTATCTAATGGAGTTTCCGAGTGTACCTCAAGGGAGTCATTCCCTTGGACCATGTAGCATATAGAGTTAGATTCTCCACTAGATTCCTCTTCTTGGATTTGGACTTGAAGCTTGGAGGTGTTGGTGGTTGTCAATTTGTTCCACACTACAAAAGCGGAATCAAGGTTAGAAACACATAAAAGATAATCTTTAGATAAAGTGCTTCTAATAGCCTCTAGGGCTTGTGCATTGGCCCCTATATGATTACCATTACCAAGATAACATCTCTTAGTGGCGGCAAGGAAGACATGCAAACCTAGGGTCTTTAGGTACATGGACATCCTATACTTCCAAACATCAATGTTGGAAGGATCATAGCTAGGTGGGGTCATGAAGTCCATGGTAAACTATATGTGTGCAAACAAGCAAACAAATGCAAATAAGATTAGCAATCAAAGGATCACTCCTAGGATGTTAAGCCTAAGTATCAGGAGCACTAGCTCTGATACCAATTGAAAAACACCTAGAGGGGGGGTGAATAGGTGTAAGTGCTAATCTAAGAAACTAAATGCAAACTAAGTGCGCTAAATGCGGAAGCTAATGCAAATTATGCACAAACTAATACAATACAACAAGTGTAGCCGAATTCCCCTTGCGAGGCTCTGGACTAACTCCCCTTGATTCCCCTTGAAATGGGTTGAGGTGCTGTGTGAAGCTCTTGTTGGATGAGTATAAGTTAGGCACACACACACAAGCAATCCAAGCAATATAAAATACACACAATCAAGCCAAGCATATAAGAATGAATAGTAATATGAATAAATGCAAGGCAATATGAAATATGCACAACACAAGCAATGTATAAGATATGTATGCAATGAATGAATGATGCTTGCACAAAGTAAAGAGAGTAAGGGTTAGAAAGACAATGGATCAAACGCTAACACAAAGATTTGTTTCGAGGTTCGAGTACCCAACTCTACATCCCCGCCTACACCACCGTGTAGGATTTCCCAATCCACTATAGGAGTACCAAACTCCTCTCTCAACCTTACAAAGCCACCGAGGCTATACAACCACAATCCACCTCTACCGAAGAGGGATACGGCCCGTAGCCAACAACAACAAACACCTCTACCTAAGAGGCTCACAAACCAATCACCCGATCACCTCTACCGAAGAGGGATACAACAAGAATAAGGGTGTACAACTTAGAGGTTTACAACAAACAACCTCAAACTCTTCTCTTTCTTTTTCTCTTTTCTTTTTCACAAAAACAAGATCCTAATAGTTTAGGATAGATGATATAGCTCAAGTGTGGAAACAAGGTATTTTTGGAAACCAGCAACAAGGAAAACTATTTGGGAAATCACTTGTAAATGTTAGATAATGAAAAACAAAACAATCTCCCAAAACCCTAGCTTTCTTTGATTTTCCAAAAACCCAAAAACAAATAAGATGAAACCTTTTTGACTTAAAAACTCTTTTAAACTCTTCAGAAAACTGAAAATTTTTAGCTCAAAAATTCTTATCCAAAACAATGGAGAAATGGGTTATATATAGCCCCTAGGAAAAACTAGCCGTTAGGCTGAGTTGGCAGTCTGACCAACTGCCGGTCGACCGGCCCGGTCGACCGCCAACGGTCAAAAATGTGACCGTTGGGCAATAGCGGTCGACCGAAACATCCTGAGAGTTGAACTCTCAACTCGGTCGACCGGTCCGGTCGACCGACTACAATGTGTAGCTAGCGTGCACGTCTGTGCACATCGGTCGACCGACCCGGTCGACCGGCCACTTGGTGCGGTCGACCGGTCCGGTCGACCGAACTGGCCTGGCAGGCACAGTGCAGAACTGCACAGATACGGGATTTGAAAATAGGTCTTTTCACTCAATAAAAATCCCATAAATTCACAGTAAATCAACTAAATAGTTTTAATCACAATAAAAACTGTTTTTCTAAAAATATGTTTTTCTAAAACTTGTTTTTCCATAACTTCACAAAATACAAAAACAAGATATTTTGAACTTATTAAAGCATAGTGTGTATGGATATGATCCACTACACAATCATAATGAAATATCTATGTTTTTGATATCTAGCATATAACAAGGTTTTGGTTTAAAGGATATGCATGATAGAAATACCAAAAACCAACTCTTGTATTTTTATCATAAACAAAACTTGTATTTTATCATACTAGATTTTTCCAAAACATGAATAGGATAGTCAAAATAAGTTTGTCTATAAGTTAAGCATGTATGTATAAATAGAAAACATCTACTATACATATACCATATGTAAACTTGTTTTGATCTATTATTCATGAAAACCAAAAACCAAATCATGAAACGTGTGTGTTTTGTGCACTTGAGCATATCAACTAAACTAAGCTTTACAAATGGATCTAAAACTCTATCTAAGTTAGGATACCTAAGTCTTCTTGACGATCTTCATCTTCAAGTAGACTTGCTCCAAAACTCCGTGATTCTCCAAGTGCAAAGGTATGATCTTTAAGCTTTGGCACTGGAATCATCATGAATAGCTTCTAATCATCTTGTTGAAGCTAATCACCAACTAATATCCTGTTAATGATCTGAAACTTAGAAACACAAGAATATTAGTAAACATAACTACATGAGTGTTGATCATCATCAAAACTAGAGTGGAAGGCCATTGGGCCAACATGGTTGAAGTGCTTTGTGGTGCCCACGCTGCCACATGAAGTCATTGTTGCCGATGTAGTGTACCCGGCGGTGCTCCTGGCCTATGGCAGTCCCATCGCCCTTCTTCCGGCCATGGCGGCTGGCATTCAAAGCGGGTTGCGGGCGTTGACCCAGACTTTCTGCGAGGCAGGGAAGGATGTCGATTCCCATGGCAAGCCGATTGTTGACTCAGAGGGGAAGCCGACGGTGAAGCGTCCCAACCCTCGGGTCGAGCTGCCCTACACGTACTTAATGGCTTGGTACGTGATGCACTGCCCCTCTCTGATGACGCTGGTACCTTGGAGTGAGGGTTTTGTTCCCTTTGTACAGCGGCTGGAGGGTTCTGACTGGTGTAATACTTACATGTATTACGTTCGAAAGTGCATTCTGTCTGCTTTGAACTACCAGCTTAACCGCTGCTTCCCCGAGATTCCTGGTGCATCTTTTGGGGAACTATATACTGACTCCGCAGGCCAAGATGATTTCACTAGGCTGTCAACGGGGATCTTCTGGTGGTTGATTAACATCCGCCTAGGTATGTGCTTTTCCGGCAAGGGACTTCATGCACGATCGAGCCATATATGCCGAATCGCTTCGCCCGGCAGTTTGGCTATGATCAACTCTACGTTGGCAACCCAATGCTCGACTCGCCTTCAGTGGGAACTTGTTCGAAGGTGCTCGGGCTTAGTACTATAGCGTGGCTGGAGGGACGGAAGCAACTTTCCGTCTACCTCTCAAGGAGCCAAAGGGCCGTACCAGCTTCAGCTTCTGTACTTGGTACTTCCAGGCCAACCAGACACCATCCTTTGTTCTAGAGTATTCATTCATTGAGAGTATCAATGCAAATTTCGAAGCAAGGTGGGGTCCGGTAAACGCTCGCGAGGCGTCGAGTAGTATCTGAAGGCTCTGAGGGAAGTAGGGAGAGGGTCGAGGGAGGAGCCACGAGCAACAAAGGCTCGACAAGCAGTGAGTAAGCGTGCTCGAGGCTCTACTTCCACTACTGACCCTGCCCCAAAGAAGGCCCGGAAAGACTTGACGGCCGAGGTTTCTCTATCCGAAGACATCCCTTCTGGTGTTGAGGAACCGAGGGAAGAAGAGGCGGACGAGGATGATGCCCCCTTAGTCCATGCCCGCAGGTTGCGCAGCAGGGGTCCCAGGATTATGGAGGAAGCGGAGCCTACTAACGAACCAACCGCTGCTGACGAGGCCGAGCAGTTCGAAGTCGACATCATGAGCGGAGGTGATGTTGAGATTCCGGGGGTCTCAGTTCAGCCCGGGTCTTCCTCAGCTCACGAAAGGAGAGATGAGGCACCGCAACCGGAGGTCGACATCATGAGTGATGTTGAGATTGCAGGAGTCTCAACTGAGCCCGGCTCTTCCCCTGCTCATGAAAGGAGAGATGAGGCACAGCAACCTGGGTCTCCAAGTGTGTTCGTCTCCAGTCCTCAGACAGTTGATCCCAGCCCTACCACTGGGGTAATTGGTGGCAAGGCTCCAGCTATCGAGGCCTCTCGCGTCAAACTATCGTCTTCCTTATCCGCCGAGGGAAGCTATTTTGAGGATGAGGTTGATTATGGTGACGAACCTGCTCCTCCTGATCCGAGTAAATTCTCACACATCTCGGAGGAGGAAATACATGGGTGCGAGCCGTTGACGGCATCACCACTGGCGGCAGTTATTCCCGCTGAAGGTACTCTTTTCACCTTCTGACTTGATTTCCCTTTTCATTTTGAAAAGGAGGTTTTAACATTCTCTTTTTATGCTGCAGGGTTGGCCGAGGATATTGAGGCTGCAACCTCCTCGCATATCGAGGAGATGGTGCAAGAGTTGACCCAGCAGGAAGGAGTTGAGACTTCAGCCGCTGAGATGCCTCCAGAGAAGGCAACTACTGAAATGGGGAGACTCCCACTCTGCAGGACGAGGAGGCAACCACTGAAGCCAGGGAGACTTCTACTTTGCAGGATTCGCCCAAGAATTCGACATCTCTGGACCTCCAACTTGGTAAGGAAGTTTTGATGTCTTGGATGTTTTCTTTTCACCATTGTAGCTAATGTTGAGATAATTTGCAGAGAGAACTGGGGGGGCTCAGGTGGAGACTCTGACGGTCAGTGCCCCTCCGGAAGGCCACACAGCTCAAGCCTCGCCCGAGGTTTCTTAGGAGGTCGAGCTCACTACTCTGTCATCAGCTGTGGAGGTTCCTGCAGAGGTAGCACCCCTAGAAGCGCTAGTGGCTACTCTTGCTCCTGCCGTACCGGTGGTCAGCCCGACTCTTGCGCGAGAAGAGCCGGCTTACATCCCTCACCCCGTGATAGAAAGGGGGTCGGGGAGCACCTCGGGCGATAATACTATGGAGTTCCTGGCACGCAAAACGGTGCAATAGTTCTTTGACTCGATGCGATCATGCATCGATTTCATCCTGTCTGGGGGTAGCTCCTTTGAATTCGCCCGAATGTTTCTCAGAAACTTGGCCGAGAACATCAAGTTGGCCGGAGGCCCTTCGCTAGCCCAGGCGTGTCTAATGGTGGTGGAGCAGCTGGGACAAGACCTGAGAGAGCTTCGATCCCTGGAGGATGCCGGCTCATTCCACGAAGCCCAGGAAACTCTGAATAGGCTCCTTGCTGCTCAAGAGCAGGAGCGACGGGAGGTGGAGGAGAAGATAACCGATAACACCCGTCTTCTTGAAGGTTTTCAGGCTGATTATCAAAAGCTAACAGTCGAGTCCAAGGAATCTGTCATGATCATACAGGCTGCAAAGCAGGCTATCCTTGACTCTCGGGCTGCGATAGCCAGGGCTGAGGCCATGATTGCTTTTAACGAACAGAAGCTTGCTACCTCTGAAAAGAGGCTAGCGGAGTTAGAGGCTGCTAAGGCGCAAGTTGAAGCAAACCTCTCCGTTCGTTCATCTGAGTTGGAATCCCTCCGTGTACAAGCGCAGGGATTTTTATCTGAGGCGGATCTGCGGGCCCAAGCTCTCATGGAGGCTGAGAAGGCGCGTCAACATAAGATACATCGCCTTAGAGAGCAAATCCGTTCCTTGGCGAACCAGGACTTGTAGCCTTCCCCTTTTTTTTTGTAAAGAAAAGGACACTCTGTTTTACTAAGAGTGTTTGTATTAACTTTTATCAGATGTAATAAAAGTTTTTGGAGTTCTTGTTCCATCTTTATTGCCTTGCTGTAGATGAATTCAACTTTTTAATGAAACGCAGCGTTGACTCAAGTCTTCTTGATGAGACGCGGCATTGATTCATAGGAACCTAGATAAAACCAAGTTTTTCTGATGAAACGCAGCATCAAATCATAGAGAGAGACGCCGTCATCAGTTCATAGGAACTTAGGCAGAACTAAGTCCTTTTGCGGCGTCAATTCACAGAGAGAAACGCGGGTTTAATTAAAGCGAATCTGTCCTGCTAATGAAGACGCGGTTCAAGTGGACGCGAAGGACGCAGTTTTTGAGTGTGACTCACTGGTCGCAGTCCTTTAGGATGCAGCGCTGGGTCTTTTGACTAGGTGCGAACAACCATCACTACCCATGCAGACACAGCTCCTCTGATGAAGAAGCAGTTTGAGCGGTCGCGAGGGACGCAGCCTTGCGTATTTTCTGACTAATCCCACAATGGCCTAAGTCTTTTGCTGAGTTAAGTGCTTTCCCTTAACATGGTCCCCGTTTGCTGAAGGGACGCAACTTTGGGTCGCACGAACATTCCTCTGGAATGTAGGTGGACGTCATTCAGTCTGGAAAGGGGACGCGGATTCCTGGACGCGGCTTTCTTATCTACGTCTTGATGTAACTTCCTCGGCGTTAAATGCGGCCTGACTTAAAGATTTCATAAGATCTTTGAACGTCAAGTCTTCATTAACGATTGGGAAACCGGGTCGTCCGTTGTTTCCCGAAGCAGTTGTCCACGGTGGTTTCTCATTAGACTCAGGCGTTAATGCCTTTTAATGCAAAACCGGCGCTGGCGGTTTGAGACCAGCTTCTGCGACGCTTCCCGAAGCAACGTTCCACGCGTCAGACTCCTATTGGACTTTGACGGTCGTAACGGTTTTGATTAATGAACCATTAATGACAGCTATCAGGGGCTGCCTATAAATAGGGGTTCCTTCTCTCCCTTTAACAGTCCATACTGTGTTCTTTTTGAGAGCGAGTGCTCTGAGAGTTTCTGCCTTCCCCCATCAAAGGACTTCATCAGGGGTTTGCCTCCATGGATGAAGATGACCCAGAGCTTTCATGCTTCTGTTTAGTCTCTTCAGAAGATTACCACTGTCAAGTGATTTCAATAACAGAAAGCATCTCTCTGAACTCCTTTTATGTCCACGCTTCGATGCAGAGAGTTACACTCTTAATAGAGGCCTCTGCGGGTACGCCGTTCTGATTTGCCATGACCTTTTTTAGTCCCAACCAATTCTGAACTTTAGTATATCTCTTAGAGAGATATCATCTGGACTTTCTTGCGAAGTCATGGTTGGTGCATTCCTCTTCTGGAATTTGCGCCATCGACTTAAGCTTCTCTGGACGCGAGTACAGAAGTCTTTGGCGCTTGGTGCTCGCTTTGCTCCTGAAGCTCGCATTTTATGGCCACTGATTTGGAGGAATTCCAACCCGGGTTGAAGATTTCAGACCCGAATCTTGCAACTCCTGTTCCTCCAACAGAGAGATGGCAATTTTTGGCGTCTGATTCTCTGCGCGCCTTGTATCTTAAATGCAGATGTGGAATTAGGTCGCGTTTGAATTCTGTGTGTATCACAGTCTTGCTCGCGTCTGTTTCTGCCACCGCGGAAGTTTGACTCACTGCGTGGGTCATTCTGGCGTCTGCAGTCTTCAGCAATAACCGCGTTTGTGACTTAGTTTTCTTCGCTGAAGTGTACTAAGTTCCAGATGTTCTGATTCCTTTGTTTATTCCTTGCAGGTAGGCTTGATCGTCCTTTTTCATGTTCGCTGGGCCCCTGGAAGAATATTTCGGCCGGCGAATTTGTTCGATGTTTGTCCACAAGGGAAGAAGTCATGGTCCTCGTCGTCTACAAGGGAAGAAGTCATGGCCCTTGTCGGGGACTTACCCCTCGCCAAGATCTCTTTGAATGCGACGCACCAGTCATGCTTGCTGGCATGGCATGGTCAGAGTAAGGATGGCGGCGAGGGGGTTACGGTGGATATAGTGGTGGTTAGCATCCCCTTCCTCTCTCACCCCAGAAGTGACATCGAGGACACTCCATGTTTGTTGGATGGCCTTCTGGCGAAAGAGATGCTTATGAATGAAGGGTTGCAGGGCTTTCTGCTGCCACCGAACCTCAAGAACACCATTACTCTTAGCTTAGTCAGCTAGGGCTCTTTCGATGTTCACGTCATGCACCATAGTGCATTCGGCTCCAACTGTCGCCACAGTTTGGTGCTTTTCCAAACATCGTGCACTTGGAATCAGATGCGGCTTCAAGGAGTGAGTACGGCCTCTGAGAGAGAGAGGGACTTCTTTGTACTCCTTAATTGTAACACTCAATCTTATTGTATAAGAGAGCGTTTAGTATCACTTTCATAAGGCTGAATATAAATAAAAGTGACATTTTTCTTCCTGCCTCTTTCTATTGTCTTGAACCTTTTGTCTTCAGTTAGACGCATAGAAGCAGAAGATCTTTGACTTCGTCAAAATTATGATGATAATCTTAATGAGTCAAATTCCGTAGGGAAAGGTTCTATTTCAGGAACTTCCACAATACTGTCAGAGGTGTAATATTAATTTGACAGAGATGAAATAATGTTTGGTGGACCAGCCACTTTATAAGAAAAGTGACAGGTGGAACACGTACCCCCAGGGAAGGTGAACTTTTATCAAGGGTTAGGATTCACTTGATTAGGCTCAGCTGGGGATTTGAAGGAAAACATTGTCAATGGTGTAGTGTTAACCTAACAATGTTTCTAGGTAGACTTGTTATTCTATTGAAGAGAATAACAAGTAAGACTAGACTCGTGGGGAATCTAGGGAAGTCTTTACCGTTAGAGGTGTGATATTAACTTAACGGGTTGAAAGTAGTCTTGTCAGAAGTGTGGTGTTAACTTGACAAGGATGTGAGTCAGAGGTGTAATATTAACTTGACTCAAAAGTATTTCAGTTCTGTTTTGGGAAAACTGAGAGTGTCACTGACATAGGTGTGATGTTTAACTTGACAGTGAGGGTAATGCTAGAGGTGTAATGTGGAACTTAGCATTGGTCATCTCGGCTTGGATAAGGAAGTCGAGGAAGAATCATGGCCATAGGTGTATTTTTGAACTTAGCAATGACTTAGATGCTAGAGGTGTAGTGTTAACTTAGCATCGTTCGTTTCAGCTTCAATACGGAAGTCTTAAGGAAAGTGACTGTTAGAGGTGTAATGTTAACTTAAACAGTAATTTTGTCAGAGGTGTGATATTAACTTGACAAGAATGGCTCGTGCCAAAAAAAAACCGGTTTGAGGACCTGTCATTCTATTGATGAGAACTGACAGGTGGGATTTGGAGTGCCAGAGGTATATGTTAACTTGGCAAATCCGAAAGTTTGTTACTCTACGTAGAGTTGACAAGCAAGAGTTGTACTCGACAAGGAGTATTCATTACCAGAGGTATAGTGTCAACTTGGTAATGATTGTATTTGGTAGACCTACCATTCTGTGGGTGAGAATTGGTAAGGGATTTTGGAGGAAAGAGTGGAGCCAAGTCCACTTAGGATTTTTAGCAAACCCTCAGCTATCAACGGGTTTGATATGCCTTTACCAACTACCGTTTGAGTTGGGCTAGCCATGCTATTCCCCTCAGCATGATGAGTTGTCGAAGACTTATGTTGGGCTTAGAAGCCAACATCTTCCTCTATCCTAGCCGTCGGAGGCGTTGGATATTAATGAAGAAACTCTTCTCGTTTTGATCAGAGGTGTAATTTTGAACTTGATCAGGGGAAGAATACCATTTAAGGATAGTATTTCTTCAAGAACCTGCCATTGATAGGCATCATGAGTGTATCGCCATTTGAAGTTATGAGGCGATATGATCCATTTGAGTAGACTGACTCTACCACAAACGGTCCTTCCCATTTGGGTTGGAATTTTCCTTTCGTCTTATGCGTCATCACCATGGGTCTTCTGACGGCTAAGACAAGATCGCCTTTCTTGAAAGTTTGCACTTTAACTTTTTTGTTGAAGGCTTTGGTAATTCGAGCTTGGTAAAGCTCGATTTGTTGTTGGGCCTGCAAACGCTTATCGTCTAAGGCCTCCAATTCCTGGAGTCGCTGTCGATGCTTCTCCTCGGTTGTCATCTCTGCTATCAAGGCGACGCGAAGACATGGAATTTGGATTTCCAGTGGGAGCACGGCTTCACACCCATATACCAAAGAAAATGGCGTGGCTTTAGTTGGGGTTCGCACAGTTGTGCGGTAGGCCCATAAGCATTCACCTAGCTTATCGTCCCAGTCTCGTTGACTTTTCGAGACGAACTTCTTGAGAAACTTGTCAATAGTCTTGTTGAAAGCTTCTGCGAGGCCATTAGCGGCAGGATAGTATGCCGTTGAGGACACACTCTGGATTCTGAACTTAGCACAGAATCTCTGGAATGCCTGGCTGATGAACTGGGGTCCATTGTCATGGACAATTCGCCGAGGTACACCGAAACGGTAAATAACGTGATGTTTCACAAACTTGATCACGTTAGACGATTTTACGTCCTTCAGAGGAATAGCTTTGGCCCATTTAGAGAAATAATCGGTTATTGCCAAAATGAACCGATGTCCTTTTGATGATGGTGGGCTGATATGGCCAACCACGTCCATTCCCCACATTTCAAATGGCCAGGTAGAGGTCCTGGAGTGGAGGTACCCTGGTGCTTGATGGATGAAATCGCCGTGCACTTGGCAAGCGTGACATCTTTTAGCATAAGTGATGGCATCGGCAATCATCTTGGGCCAGTAGTAACCCAACCTTTGGAGTCGATGTGTCAATTTTGAGCCAGGTTGGTGAGCTCCACACTTGCCGTCGTGGGCTTCTTTCAATACCTCTTGAGCCTCCTTGGTGAGAGGCACCGGAGCAAGATCCCGTCATGCGATCGACGATACAATATTTGTATAATCGCATTGTAGTAAAATTTAGGGGCTTTCTTTCGAATGGCAGCCGCTTCCTTGGCGTCCTCAGGCAGGATGCCATACAAGACATAGTCGATATAGGGGAATCGCCAGTCTTTAAGCTCTGGCCCGGTTGACAATTCCAACGCTTCTTTGCCTTGACACTCTCCCTTTGATCCCTGATAGTCTTCGAGGGCAGTTCTCGGGCAACACAGGTCGTGGCTGTAGACGAATACTTTCTCCATTGCTCCAGTTGGAAGAGCTAAGGAGGCCGCGAGGGATGCGAGTGCATCTGCGTGCGCATTTTGCCTGCGCGGTACATGGTCAATATAGAAGTTTGTGAACTTTTCGGCCATGCGGATAGTTGCGTTGTAGTAGGGTACTAGGTCCTCATGTCTAACCTCGTACTCCCCGCGAACTTGGCTGACGATGAGTTTAGAGTCGCCATACGCCTCGAGATTTTTAACGCCAATCTCATCGGCGAGCTATATCCCAATCAAAAGAGCATTGTATTCTGCTACATTGTTGGAACAAGGCTCGGTTAATGAGACAGCTCGGGGAGTCACATAATTCTATGGCGAGACGAGTACTACTCCTACCCCCGCTACGATGTGTCCTTTTGGGCTTGTTCTGGATGCACCGTCGAAGAAAAGTTGCCATACTTGGCCTTCGAACGATGTCTGAGTCGAGCAGACTTCGACGATTTCATCTGGGAGATCCTCGTAGAGTCTGGCTGCCCTCGGATCCGGGTGTTCAGCCAGGAAATCCGCCACCGCTTGTCCTTTAATGGCCTTCTATGGTAAAAAGTACATTTCATATTGAGATAACAATATGGCCCATTTTGCCAGTGGGCCATTTAGCGATGAAGGCTTTGTCATAAGTAACCTCAAGGGGTTGACTTTTGATATGACGTTTATTATCTGGCCTACTAAATAGTGTCGCATTTTCTGAATGGCGAACACTAATGCCAAACATTCCTTCTCGATCGGGTTGTACCGATGTTCGGCTCCGATCATTGTTCTACTCAAATAGTAGATTACTGGTTCTCGCCCTTGATCATCATTCTGAGCTAGTAGAGCTCCCAAAGAATGATCCATTGCTCGAACGTATACCAGGAAAGGTTTTTCGGATATCGGAGCTGCAAGGACTGGTGGTTGGGTGAGGTATTGCTTAATTTCCTCAAATGCTTGTTGACAAGCGTCGTCCCAAATGAACGAGACACCCTTCTTCATCAGCTTAGTGAAGGGTTGGCATCTTCCGGAAAGGTTTGAGATGAACCTGCGGATGTACGCCAATCGTCCTTGCAATCCCCTGAGCTCCTTGAGGTTTCTCGGGGGTTGCATCTCCCGGATAGCGCGAACCTTTTCGGGTCCAGATGAATTCCTGTGGAAGTTACAACAAATCCTAGGAATTTGCCATTGGCCACCCCCAGGAAGGACTTGGTGGGATTCATCTTCAACTGATGAGCTCGCATGATGTCAAAAAACCACCTTCAGGTCAGCTATGTGATCATCCTTAGCGCGAATTTTCACCGCGATGTCGTCAACATAACACTCCACTGTTTTGCGTATTTGCTGATGGAAAATGGCATTCATGGCCCTTTGATATGTTGCCCCTGCGTTCTTCAGTCCGAAGGGCATGACGGTGTAGCAATATACCCCTAGAGGTGTCCTGAAGGAGGTATGCTTTTCGTCATCAGGATACATTTTAATTTGATTGTATCCTGAGAATCCATCCATGAAGGACATTCGTTCGAATCCACAAGTATTGTCAATCATGACATCTGTGATTGGCAGTGGGAATTCGTCTTTGGGGCAAGCCTCGTTTAGATCACGGAAGTCGATGCAGATCCGGATCTTCCCGTTCTTCTTGGCAACTGGGACAATGTTGGCTACCCAGTCGGGATGTTGTTCTCCCCTGATGAAGCCAGAATCAATAAGTTTTCTGACCTCTGATTGAATTGCCTCCATTATTTCTGGACGGAACCGTCGCTGCTGTTGTTTGACGGGTTTTGCATTCGGATTGATGTTGAGGCGGTGCATAGCCACTTGAGGATCAAGTCCAGGCATGTCCTCGTAATTCCAGGCGAAGACGTCTATATACTCTTGTACAAGAGATATTAGATCCTTCTTCTCCGAAAGCGACAGGCCGTCACTTATGAAGATGGGCTTAGGATTGGCCTCATCTCCTAGATTGACTTGAACAACCTTGTCTTCTGTGGGTGGCTCGCGCTGTTCAAAACGGGTATCCTAAAGAGTATTTAAATGTTTGATCCAAGGATCTGTATCAGATTGGATCATTCTTCATCTCCGTCTTCCAGGTGGCTTGTTGAAACCATGTTCACTGAAAGTTCTCTGAAGATGTTGCCGACACTGACATCCGACTCCCATGATGATGTGCCTGAAGAGTAATTATGACCCGATGGCCCTCCAGAATCAGAGGCTGATGGGATCGAAGTCGATACATAGCCCAACCCCCGGCGCGTCCGATGATAATAATCGGGGGCTTTGCCTTTCGGCACAAAGGATCGAAGTAGCGTTCTCCTTCCTTTGCCGAAGTTTAATCCGGGTCTGCTGGTTAGGTCATACCCCATGTTTTTTATCATTCTGAGTGTCTTTGGCACATAATGACCGAACTGAGGGGATTCCTGCTTGCTTTCTGATTCTTCATGATTCATTAGCTCGGAGTCAATTCGTCCGAAAAGAATCGGTCTTTGGCCCTTCCTTCTCGCTGGAACCATGAGTATTGATTATTGTGCATCGTCGACATTTCGACATGTTTCAAAGGACGATTTCACTGGTACATGCAACGATGTCAAGGCATCCATTGCCGACCAGAGATCGTTATCCACGTCGGTACTAGTGTCTGACGGCACTGAATCAGAAGCAAACACAGAAAAATACGCTAAATCTAATTCTTCATTAATGTACCAACCGCCTACATCATCAGCAGGGGTATTATCAACATCGGGCTTACTAACGCCCGTTACAAGTGGATCTAGCTCCCACGCACACTCATCTTCCTCCAGCTCGGTGTCAGCTTCATTGCCAGAGTCTGGTTCTTCCGGTTGCGGGACTTCATCCGTCTCCACAGGATCTTGGTACAGTAAGGAGTCGGTGAAATAATTCTCGACCCCTGTGAATGGATGCCTTTCGGCAATCAATGTCTGCACCTTTCCACCCTCGTCAATGTATTTCATGACTTGATGGAGAGTGGAGGGAACGATGGAGTTGCGGTGAATCCAAGGTCGTCCTAGCAATAGATTGTAGGAAGTGTCAGCGTCGATAACGTAACATGTCACTTCCGTCTTCAGATCTCCGATCCGGCATTTGAGCTTAACCTTCCCCATCGGACGGGTACTATTGGCATTGAACCCATAAATGGTCGTCTGGGTAGCGCTCAAACGGTGAGTGGGAATCCCAAGATGCTGCATGACTCTGCGGGGCATGATGCTCAATGTAGACCCGGGATCTACCTGGATGCGATTCACTTCGGATGATCCAATATACCCTGTGAAGTACAGGGGTCGATCATGCTTCCTTAACCTGCATATCCTCTGCCGTGAAGGTGATGCAGGGGGTATTCTGGGAGGTGTGGAGACAATTCTCTACATCTTCCTCCTTTGGCACCTGGGTCATGAAGACCTCAACATTTGCCAGAGCTTCTTGCAGAGCTTCTCTAGTCGACTTTGATAGTCTGAGAAGTTCATACAAGGTAATCCGCGTCGGAATGTTGGCCAATTTAGCCAGGACATCAAAGCGGTAAGGCGCCGTAGATCCTTCTGTGATGCCCTTCTGAAGGGCTCGAGAAAATCGAGTCTCCTTCTGTTTCTCCACGGGTTGTCTTGTGGAGGGCTTGGTTGACTCTGCAGTTGGTTGTGGAGGGGTTACCGCTGTTTCGCCATACTGCTTCAAGTAGGGCTGTCCTGAGCGGGTTCCCGTCATCGGTTGGTTAGGCTCCGCGGCCAAGACTATTGTTTTCTCCTCGGAATCGGTTAACGAGGGAACATCAGTCTCGGCTTCTCGAGAGGAGGCACACACTACATTGCAGGATGAAGCCTTTACCTTGCCTTTGGATTTCCTGTTGGTCACAGTAGTCCATTGCCGTTCATTGACAAGGTCAGGGTGGACCCACATGATTTCCCCTTGAGGTGTGGGGACAGGTACCAAGCCTTTCTCTTGCTGCTGGTGAGGGTCTGTGTTGACCACTCTCAGCTCCCCTCTTGGGATAGGGACTACTCCTGAGGGTGTCGGAGGTTGTCTTCCGAACTGGAGAACTGACGTCACATTGGCTGTCACCTTCTTCTGCTCTAGTCGGAGCTTTAACACCTTCGCGTCAATCAGAGCTTGAAGGATGTCCTTGAAGACGTAGCAGCTTTTGGTAGGGTGCCCCAGCATCCTGTGGTACAAGCAATAGGTGGGATTGTCGGTCTTGCCGACCTCCTCGGGGCGCCTAGCTTCAGGGAGCTTCAGTCGGTTACTCTTGTTGAGTAGTTTAAAGAGTGAATCGACATGTTCCTCCTTGAAGGAATATTGCTTGTTGGCCCGTGGTTGGCTTGAAGAGCCACCTCCCTTGACCAGTTGAGGTTTAGCAGGAGGTTTGGTCTCTGCTGCCAAGTTATCCTTCCGCTTTGTTTGGAGGGATGTGTCTGGCGCACGCCTTGTCGACCTTTCCGGCCTGGGCTTACCTTCCTCCACTCTGACGCGGGCGACAATCTCCTCAGCCTGTTCACCTTGTTGGACTAATTGCTTCCAGGTGCGGCTTTCAGCAACTCCTATTTGAGCAAGGAGTGAGGTTTGGAGATTGTGGCGGCATGTTTCCACCAGTGTGGTCTGGGTCATGCTGCTCGGACATCGGAGTGCCACGTTCTGAAATCTTTCCACGAAAGACTTGACGGACTCTCCCTTTCGCTGTTTAGTAGCCAAAAGGGTGGGCATCGTGACTTCCAAGTCATCCTCGAAGAAGCGCATTAAGAAAAGCTTCTCCAAATCGCCCCAATTCTTGATAGAACCTTCTGGGAGCGTCATGAACCATTCAAAGGCCAGCCCTTTCAAGGTGCCGATGAACAGACGAGCCAGGATGGCGTCGTTATCTACTACATTCCCAGTTTGGGATTTAAAGTAGTAGATGTGTTGGTTGGGTGACCCTTTCCCATCGAATGCTTGAAGGGTTGGAGCCTTGAACTTGGACGGGTATGGAACCAAGTCCCATTCAGCAGGATAGGGCCGGACCACCCCAGCTTCTTGGAGGCCTTTACGGTTGGTAAGGGCCTCGAGGCGTTGCTACAATTGACTCATTCTTTTAGCATGAGCCTTTCCCTGGTCTTGGTCGCCCTTTACTTGCGACGAGGATTTGGACGAACTAGAAGTAGATCGCTGCCTCGCCTCAGAAGGTTCAGAAGATGAGCTTTCTCCCTTTCTCCCTTTGCCCTTCGTCTTTTTAGGAGGAGACTTCCTCCTGTCTTCGAGCAACTGTGCAAGCATCTGCTTGAGGGAGTCGATAGATTCCTGCTGAGAAAGAATCATATCTATTTGTGCCTTCTGGATTTGTTCCAAACGTCTAGCCGTTTCCTCAGGAGTGCCTGTCATGTAGGCGGAGGCCTCCTTCTCAACGGAAGAGTTTGAAGCCCGTGATTCCACTACGGCGGAGTGAGAATCATTCACTTTAATGCCATGGGCTAAGGCATTATAATCAATCGGGGGAATGGCCCCGGTCCGGGTGCGAGTGTATCGGTACACTCCTTTCGGTTCAGAGTCAGACTCGTCAGAGCTGACTGCAGGTTGTTTTCCCTTGCTCCTGCTCGTCATATTCGCAGTGAGCTCTGGGTACTCAATGTCAGAGAAAATTCTCCTTCTGTGGGAGCGCCTTCTTTTGGCTGACGGGGGAATCAGGGTCAGCTGTCTAACTAAAGACTGCTGGTGCACACCTGAACCACAACAGCACTCAGAAAGCATACGGATGAGCCGTTGGCAGCAACATGATGAAGTGACCTGATTGGCACTTCTTTTCTTCGTCAAGTAATCCCTCAAATCCATGGGAGGGGGATCGAAGAGACTAGCCTCACAACGTCGAAGACAGGAGGCATCCATGTGCTGTATAGCCTGGATGTAGGCTTCAGGGACGCGATTTTCGCGCCGCGGCTGTAAGACGCGCGTCAGGCGTCTCTGTTGGGATGAGACGCGATTCCCGCGCTGCGGCTCGGCGCGTCGGGGCAGAGACTTTTGAGAGAGGATGGGCTGCTGGGCCCCACGCTTATGGGCGCGTGCCTCTCGCGCTTGACGAGGCGCAGAGGCTTCACCTTGGCGTTTGGTGAGTTGGTCTTCAGAGGACCTAACTTGAGGAGTCTCGCGTTTGGGCCGCCAAATGCGGACTTCTCGTGCTGGACGTGACGCGAGCAAGGCGCCAGGTTGTACATCGCGTCCAGCCTCAGTCGGACAACCAGAGGTTCCAACTTGTAGCTGACGCGCACGTCTCCTCTGACGACGCTCGGCATTTCGATTGCGTCGTGGAGGTGGAGAGAGACCAACGACGACCTGATGCTGGACACCAGAGATTTGGACCACGCGGGTCTCCTGAGAGACATTGACGCGTGTGTTCAGTGCTGCGCGGATGATCGCAGCAGCAGTTGTGCCTGAGATCACGCGGGCCTTCTGAGAGGTGTTGGCGCGTGTATCTTGCTTCGCACAGTTGGCAGCAGCAGCGCCCGAGAGAGCTTCAGATCAGGCTTCGGGGGCATTCCCCGTCGAGACCCTGCGGCAGACGCGGGTCCTGGGACTCTTGGAGCCGGAAGAGAGAAACTCTTCGTACTTTGCCTGGTCGAACTCGACAACGAGCGATTCGACTATCTTTCCCTCACGAAGGACGTCATCCTGCGCCACGATTTGCTCATCAGTGACAAATGAAGTCCCCAGTGGAGTCGCCATCTCTTGTTTGCAGAGGAAAAATTCGCGTAAAGTTTCCTTGAATCAATTGAAAGTTTACAACGGATTAATACTCCGATTACAAGGGAGGGAGGATGTTGAGTCTTGAATCCTCCCTTTGTTTAGTGCTGGGTTCTTCGTGTGGCGGTGGAGACTGAATCTTGTTCTCCGTTGACCGGATGACCGTCGGGATCGTCAGGGATCTTCTCTTTGGCTGGTAGAAGGAGTAACATAGCTCTGTCTACCAAAACTCTTAAAGAGAAGGTAGGCAAAGGGCAACTCGTACGCAGCGAGCTTGTTGAAGAGTTTAGCTCTCTTTCTCCTGTCTCTGTCTTGTTGTCATCTAAATAAAGAAAATCCGACCCCTTCTTCAATAGCGACAGGGCTATTTATAGGGGTTCCAGGGTGAACGTGCCCCTAAAAACGCTCCACAATGAGGGGCTGACCTCCCCGCTATGTGGGCGGCGACTGGCCCCATAACTAGGGCGGTTATAACCGAGACGTGGGTGTCGAGCCCACGCGCCTTGATGTTGAGACGCGGGTGTCGAGCCCACGCGCCTTGATGTTGAGACGCGGGTGTCGAGCCCACGCGCCTTGATGTTGAGACGCGGGTGTCGAGCCCACGCGCCTTGATGTTGAGACGCGGGTGTTGAGTCTTCGCGTCTAGAACTTGAAACTCTGCTTTTTAATGGCTTGTCTTTTAGTGATTTTTAGACAGCCTACACTCGAGTCCTTAAGTTCTTGGGGTGTTTTCTTCCCTGGTGCTCTGAGACCTTCTGGTTTGGGTGTCACCGACTAAAGGTTCGTTACATGGGCAGATTAGAAAACCTAATAGAACTAAAGAATAATACCACCAAATATATAAAAAAAATAAGAAATTAAAATAAGGAATAAGAGTAGAGTTTAAGAATCCTTAGGCAAAATACTCACGGTCACGAAGGTGCATATGATTTAGGGTAAAGTAATAGATCAGATGAGAAATACAAGTTTAACCCCTCACCTTAATTGATAACAAGTTTTTGAATAGAGACTTTGTTTAGAAATGAAAAAATTTATGTTTTCTTATAACTTATAGATTACTCGAACTCTTACAATAATATTTCAAATATTTTCTCTCCTTTTCTATAATAGTCCCAGATAATAATAACCTCAATTAACTTAAGCATCCTTATTAATCAAAAGATTATCATAATCATGTATAATTCTTAAAATTTTGGGTAGCATCTCCTTTGTATTCAGTCACTTACCCTGACTACATAGTATCCATATCAGCCTACATGGCTTATCTCAATCCAAATACATAACTTAAACTCAAAGTTTAACTACACAATTAATAATAAGATTTCGCTTGACATCGCCTACTTATCATCAAGTCCATAGAGCAGATAGATCTCGCTACTAATATTTATTGTAATATGTGCTCCAGAGTACCTCTTTCGGCATCCACGACATAACTCCGAATTTCTTATAACTCCAACTAATCATATGTCATTATAAATTACCTCATCTTTACATCAATATATCTAACAAGAATAATACATGCTACAAGTACATATTAACTAAAATTATGAGTATGTATAAAATCTTCCAAAACAATAACACATCACTATATCTATAATAAATTTACTAATAATGAAACTTCTCTATAAAACACCCAAAGCCTAAGCTGGGCCTCCATCTCGCTGCAACCTGAAAACATGAAACTAGAAGGGAGTGAGCTCAACAGCTCAGTGAGGAGAGAAAAAAGGAGATTAAGGAATGATATACATGTCAAAATAAAAGAAAACATTCTTTTCTTAAAATAGCAAGGCGAGTGCGGATAAGGGAAAGAAACGATTATTTCACAGTAAGCAGTCAATCCGAACAATCTCTATAGTCTGCAAAATGGCCTGAATCCTTCGGTTAATGATTCTATACCTTATACCTTTGTACTATATTTTATAGGATTTATGATATATTGAATACTTTTTTTTAGTGATTTAGTTTATTACTGAATTCTTTTCATGTTCGCGTACTTCATATACCTATTGGCCCAGAGGCCTTCCACTCTAGTTTTGATGATGATTAACTTATGTAGTTATGTTTACTAATAATCTTGTGATGTTTAATTTCAGATCCTTAATCAAGATATTAGTAGGTGATTAGCTTCAACAAAGGTGTTTTGGAGCTTCTCACATGGTGATTCAAGAGCCCGAGCATCTAGATCATATATTGCACTAGTTGGAGTCAAGCTCGGTGGATCACGGTTTGGATCGAGTCGGCTTGAAGACGGAGTTCGTCATGAAGACTTCGGTACATAGTTTAGTTTTTGGTTTAGATCCATTTGTAAAGAATAGATAGTGTGATATGCTCAAGTTCACAACACACACACGTTTTTATGTTTTGGATATTGGTTTTCGGTTTTTGGTTTAACCGATATTGGTTTTCATGAATAGATATTATATCAAAATAAGTATATTTGGTTTTATGTATATTAGATTCATTCTATATACATGTATGCTTCATATCTTAGACAAACTTATTTTGATATGTCTATTCATGTGTTTTAGTTTTGTGTTTTAACAAAACTTATTTTGGATTTATAGTCAAAAATATGGATATAAATATGTTTCATGTATATTGGACTTATGTCCATATGCAACATGCTTCAAAGTGTTTAAGCATCATGTTTTTGTATTTGGATAAGTTTTGACAAAGCGTATTTTCAATTCAAAAATCCAAGTTTGGAAAAATACGGTTTTGGTTTTTGGCAAAATTTGTAAGTCACAAAAATGGTTCAAAAGTTTGAAATTTGTGTTGAAATTTTTCACACAAGTTTGTATATAAATGCATTATGCTAAAACTATTTTTGTGGATTTTAAAGAAATTTATGGGATTTTTTAGAATATTTTAAACCAACTTTTTCTGTCCCTAACAGCCTTCTGCCAGGCTCTGGCGGTCGACCGGACCGGTCGACTGACGTGCATAAAACGTGCACGCTGGCCAGCCACTTGGGCCGGTCGACCGAGCGGTCGACCGACTGCAAGTACCCCACTCTCGGCTGGGGGCGGTCGACCGACCGGTCGATCGTAAGGCTTGGGCGGTCGACTGAGCGGTCGTCGACCGGCCAGAGAGTATTTGCTCTCTGGATTGGGACGGTCGACCGGGCGGTTGACCGCTAACCTCCAACGGTCAAAAATTTGACTGTTAGTGGTCGACCGGGCCGGTCGACCGCCAGCCGCCAAGGCTGACAGATCAGCCCAACGGCTAGTTCTTTTGGAGGAGTATAAATACCCCATTTGTATGGGATTTTCTCCAAGATTTTTAAGGAGAAAAATTTTATACAGTTTTAGTGTTTTCAGCAAAATGTTTTTGGTTCAAAGTTCTTAATCTCTATTTGTTTTTAAGGTGTTTTGAAAATTCAAAGAAAATACTCTTTTTGGGAATTGGTTTTTGGTCTAAAAATTCCATATCTTTTTGGTGTTTTTCCCAAGTGATTTCTTTGATCAAAACACTTTGTTTTCCATACTTGAGCCATATCATTCTATCCTATCTATAGGATCTTTATTTGTGGGAAAGAACTTGTTTGAGATTGTGGAAACCACCAATGTTGTACCCTCCTTTATTTGTTGTATCCCTCTTTGGTAGAGGTTGATTTGGAGTGGTGGTTAGCTCCCTCTTTGGTAGAGGTTGAGGTTGTTGTTTTCTCCCTCTAGTGAAAGGTGGAGTTTGGATTTGTTTCCCTCAAGTGTGAGGAGGATGGGGTTGTTTGGCTAAGGGCCTACCCCTCTTGTATGAGGTGGTGTTTGTGTTGCCTCAATGGAGGTTGTATTTGGTTGAGAGATGAGTTCGGTACTCCTGGTTATTGTACTGCCCCAAAATCCTTGGTGGTGGTTCCCTGTGTGGGAGTCCTAGGTGGACAAGTTAGTGGAATGGAAATCCTTCTCGGTGAAGGCGGGGACGTAGAGCTTGGTGCTCGAACCTCGAAACACATCTTGTTGTTTGCGTTTGATCCATTGACTCTTAACTCTCTCTCTTTATATTGTGCCTTGCATCTTTTCATATTGCTCATTCATATTATATGCTTGGCCTTTTTGTGTGTGTGCCTCACTTGTGCTTAACCACGAGAGCTTCATATAGTGCCTCAACTCTTATTCAGAGGAATCAAGAGGAGTTAGTCCAGAGCCCTTCACTGGGAATTCGGCTACACTCGTTGGTTGCATTAAGTGTAGTTGCATTTAGTTTTTATTTTTCGCATTTAGTTCATTAGATTAGCGATACATCTATTCACCCCCCCTCTAGGTGTACCTCAATTGGTATCAGAGCCTACGCTCCTGATATTTGGTTTAACCACCTAGGAGTGTGATCTTGGTTAGCTAATCTATCATTTGCATTTGCACGTATATTGTTTACACACACTCATGGATTGCTTGTCACCTCCCATGTTTGATGTTTCCAACATTGACATGTGAAAATTTAGGATGTCCATGTATTTGAAAACCTTAGGCTTGCATGTTTACCTTGCTATTACCAAGAAATCCTACTCTAATTATAGCAAGCATATAGAGGCCAATGCACAAGCCCTTGAGGCACTTAAAAGCACGCTCAATAAAGAATATCTGTGCTTAGTTTCTATCTGTAATTCCGCCTTTGCAGTGTGAAACACATTGACCTCCTCTAAACTTCAATTACCAATCCAACCGGAGGATAAATCTAGTGGAGAATCCGACGATGCATGCTACATGGTCCAAGGGAATGACTCCCTTGAGGTATATTCAGAATCTCAATTAGATTGTGATGATGCTAGTTCTTCATGTGATGAGAATATTGATGCCAATGCCTTGAATGAAGAACTATCCTTTGTATTGTGAAAAATTATTAGAAAAATATAATCTTTTGAAAAAGAAGAGTTTTGAACTTAATAAAGAAAACAAGGATTTATGTTCAAGACTTGATTTGGTTTTGCAAGAGAAGAAAGAGATTTCTAGTGAACGTGACTCACTTAAATCTCAACTAGACCTTACCCTAAAGGAAAATGAATTTTTGAAATCTAAAAATGATTGCAATGATATTTGAAGAAAAATGAAAAATTGTCTTCAAAAGTTGATTTTGTTGTAAAAGAGAATGATTCTTTGAAAATAAAAATTGCTTCAATTTCAAAGGATTTAGAAGTTTGTTTAAAGAAAAATGAATCTTTGAAAATTAATATAGATTCACATGTTTGCCATGCTAGTGTAGCTTTACCATCTAGCTCACCTATTGCATGCACCTTTTCGTCCACAATTGAAAATGATATTTGTATGCTTAAGAAGAGTGTGGATTGTTTGGGCTCCACTATGAGCCAATGTGCTTTGAACCATACACGCTTGGAATCTTTGGTTCGAAAGAAACAAGTTCCATCTTTGCATGCACACCATCCACGGCATACACATGCTCCTCACGGTCACATCTATCACACATTGTATGCTCATGTATACACTTGTACACATTGTGGACGTAAGGACCACCTTGCTAAGTTTTGTTATGATCGTATACATGATGTAAATTTAACAACTAAGTTTGTTTGGGTTAGGAAAGGTACTAACCTCCATGGACCCAAAAGAGTGTGGGTACCAAAGACCATGAAAACTAACATTCAAACAAGTAATCAAAGCATGAAGCATAGAAATCAAAACAAAACTCATAAACATGCATATGATCATTATGACAAATGCACATGCATTAGATCTAGGGCATACACATTAGTTAAATTAAAGTGAGAACACTAAAAATAAATCCACATAAACATGGATGTCTCAAATACTAATCATGTATATCATTAATCTAAATATCATGACATAATCATAATAATCAATAATCATCAAAACATGCTAAAATGAATAATATGGAAAGCATATAAACAATAAATGAGGAGTAAGAGACTGTTACCAAAACCATGGAGGCAACTTTCCATGTCTCCAAAACACGGTGGTCTTCCACCAACCTCCCCTTGAAAGTGATGCATCCAAAAAGTCCTCTTTATGCTCGGAACGCATCCATTTCAAGGCACCATCACTCTCACGTCATGTATTTGATGTAGGTGTGGGCTCTCGCATGACGTGAGAGTGATGGTGCCTTGAAATGGATGCGTTCCGAGCATAAAGAGGACTTTTTGGATGCATCACTTTCAAGGGGAGGTTGGTGGAAGACCACCGTGTTTTGGAGACATGGAAAGTTGCCTCCATGGTTTTGGTAACAGTCTCTTACTCCTCATTATTGTTTATATGCTTTCCATATTATTCATTTTAGCATGTTTGATGATTATTGATTATTATGATTATGTCATGATATTTAGATTAATGATATACATGATTAGTATTTGAGACACCCATGTTTATGTGGATTTATTTTTAGTGTTCTCACTTTAGTTTAACTAATGTGTATGCCCTAGATCTAATGCATGTGCATTTGTCATAATGATCATATGCATGTTTATGAGTTTTGTTTTGATTTCTATGCTTCATGCTTTGATTACTTGTTTGAATGTTAGTTTTCATTAAAACTAGGATATATATATACTTGTACATATAATGAGCTACAAATAGACTATTATATGTTTGTGCTTGAACGCTCATTTGTACCCATTAGATGTACTAGTATAGTCTAGTTTGATGATTCATGCATTTGACTTGTATTCCCATTTTTATACATATTTTTCATGTTTACATGTTTAACTTCGTGTATATGTCCATCTTGTCTAAACTATTGACTATACATATACATCCTGAGCCACGTGTCTTCATGCATATACATTGGTGGACTCGTTATGTTTTGGATATGTATGTATACTTTAGTTTGTACAAGACATACATATGCTTTGAAGATTAAATCATTTTGATGATTTTCATGTTTAAGAAATTTTGAGCTTAATTGCCTAATTTCATGATTATGTGATTCACATTACACTTGTGCACTCACTTCATTTAAATGTTCTCATGATTGTGTTTTCATGAGTATAATATGGGCTTTATGGACTTTGAGTGTTTAGTGACCATGTGATTTACATGTTTTTCATGAAATATAATTTGTTTTATTCATTGCTTGAAGGATTTCGTACTAGTTTTCAAATTTTTCTTATAACTAGTTCGTATTCTTCATTTGGTAGAGTTTTCAAACATACTATATTTTCAAACCTATTTTTTTGAAAACCCCTACCCGTCCAAGGGCGGTTGGTTGGGCGACCATGCCTTGTTTGCTCTTATATTGAAAATCATTTTAAACATGTGCATGAAATGGGTGAAAGGTAATATGGGTTATACACTTGATCTTATTATTGTTTCAATTGGTATCATTGGATTCTTTCAATGGTATCAATATCGACATTCCTTTGTATACTCATATATGTTTTATTTGTACTCAATGATATCACAAATTTTAGTTTTGCAAAATCAAGCTTAGCATCACCCAAAACTTGATTTTTAATATCTATCATGTTTCAATTGATTAGTTTTCAATTAGTATCCTAATACAAGCTTATGCATCATTTTAGTTGGTATTTTATAAAGGGGGAGAAAATTCGTATTTCATCTTTCAATTGGTATTTTGTTTACCATTATTTTTATTTTCCACTCCCATGTTTTATGATGAAAAATGATTGAAAAATTAATATTGATTTGGTATCATATGCTTATAAAGAAAAATACCTTCAATTGGTATCAAGATGTTATTTGTTTACTTACAATTGGTATCAAAATTTTTTTTACCATCAATTGGTATGTATTTTCATTTTGGTATAAAAATGTTGATTGAGATTTGTTTTCAATGCCTTATTTACTTTCAATTGATATTGACATTTCTTAATTTTTTTTTATATGTTCACTTTCAATTGGTATCATAATGCACTACATTGATATATTTTTAATTGGTATCATATTGGCTTTGCTTTTACCCCTTTGTTGATGATTGACAAAAAGGGGGAGAAGTATTTGAGTTTATATGCATGTTTTATATGCATCTAGAAACATAGTTTATTTTTTTATTAGTTTTTTTTATTGATATCAAGAGCCTTACTTATTTTGGTATCAAGAGTGTTATTTAAAGAACATGTTTATGAAAAAGAAGAAATAATTTATTTTGGTATCAAAAGTATGTTTTATTATTTGGTAATAAAGTTTACCTTTCAATTAGTATCAAGAACATGTTTTATACATTTCATTATTTTATGCATATCTATGCATTTTCATGTTTAATATTCATTGCATATATTTATTGTTTATTGCTATGCATGAGTTAAGGGAGAGCTTCTTTGAAGCTTAACTTTAATCCATGCATCTATAACTCCATGAATTTTGTTATCATCAAAAAGGGGGAGATTGTTAGCCCAGAGGCCTTCCACTCTAGTTTTGATGATGATTAACTCATATAGTTATGTTTACTAATAATCTTATGATGTTTAGTTTCAGATCCTTAATCAAGATATTAGTAGGTGATTAGCTTCAACAAAGGTGTTTTGGAGCTTCTCACATGGTGATTCAAGAGCCCGAGCATCTAGATCATATATTACACTCGTTGGAGTCAAGCTCGGTGGATCACGATTTGGATCGAGTCGGCTTGAAGATGGAGTTCGTCAAGAAGACTTCGGTACATAATTTATTTTTGGTTTAGATCCATTTGTAAAGAACAGATAGTGTGACATGCTCAAATTCACAACACACACACGTTTTTATGTTTTGGATATGGTTTTCGGTTTTTGGTTTAACAGATATTGGTTTTCATGAATAGATATATATCAAAATAAGTTTACTTGTTTTATGTATATTAGATTCATTCTATATATATGTATGCTGCATATCTTAGACAAACTTATTTTGATATGTCTATTCAGTGTTTTAGGTTTTTTGTTTTAACAAAACTTATTTTTGGATTTATAGTCAAAAATATGGATATATATATATATGTTTCATGTATATTGGACTTATGTCCATATGCAACATGCTTCAAAGTGTTTAAGCATCATGTTTTTGTATTTGGATGAGTTTTGGACAAAGCGTATTTTCAATTCAAAAATCCAAGTTTGGAAAAATACGGTTTTTGGTTTTCGGCAAAATTTGTAAGTCACAAAAATGGTTCAAGAAGTTTGAAATTTGTGTTGAAAATTTTCACACAAGTTTGTATATCAATGCATTATGCTAAAAATATTTTATAGATTTTTAAAGAATTTATGGGATTTTTTAGAATATTTTAAACCAAGTTTTTCTGTCTCTAACAGCCTTCTGCCAGGCTCTGGCAGTCGACTAGGACGGTCGACTGGACCCAGAGTCGGTCGACCGGACCGGTCGACCGACGTGCACAAAACGTGCACGCTGGCCAGCCACTTGGGCCGGTCGACCGACTGCAAGTACCCCACTCTCGGGTGGGGGCGGTCGACCGTAAGGCTTGGGCGGTCGACCGAGCGGTCGACCGGCCAGAGAGCATTTGCTCTCTGGATTGGGACTGTCGACCGGGCGGTTAACCGCTAGCCTCCAACGATCAAAAATTTGACCATTAGCGGTTGACCGGGCCTGTCGACTGCCAGCCGCCAAGGCTGACAGATCAACCCAACGGCTAGTTCTTTTGGAGGAGTATAAATACCCCATTTGTATGGGATTTTCTCCAAGATTTTTAAGGAGAAAAATTCTATACTCTTTAGTGTTTTCAGCAAAATGTTTTTGGTTCAAAGTTCTTAATCTCTATTTGTTTTTAGGTGTTTTGAAAATTCAAAGAAAATACTCTTTTTGGGAATTGGTTTTTGGTCAAAAAATTCCATATCTTTTTGGTGTTTTTCCCAAGTGATTTTCTTTGATCAAAACACTTTGTTTTCACACTTGAGCCATATCATTCTATCCTATCTATAGGATCTTTATTTGTGGAAAAGAATTTGTTTGAGGTTGTGGAAACCACCAAGTGTTGTACCCTCCTTTATTTGTTGTATCCCTCTTTGGTAGGGTTGATTTGGAGTGGTGGTTAGCTCTCTCTTTGGTAGAGGTTGAGGTTGTGATTTGCTCCCTCTAGTGAGAGGTGGAGTTTGGATTGTTTCCCTGAAGTGTGAGGTGGATTGTGGTTGTTTGGCTAAGGGCCTACCCCTCTTATGTGAGGTGGTGTTTGTGTTGCCTCGGTGGAGGTTGTAATAGTTGAGAGAGGAGTTCGATACTCCTGGTTATTGTATTGCTCCAAAATCCTCGGTGGAGGTTCCCTGTGTGGGAGTCCTAGATGGACAAGTTAGTGGATTGGAAATCCTTCTCGGTGAAGGCGGGGACGTAGAGCTTGGTGCTCGAACCTCGAAACACATCTTGTTATTTGCGTTTGATCCATTGACTCTTAACTCTCTCTTTATATTGTGCCTTGCATCTTTTCATATTGCTCATTCATATTATATGCTTGGCTTGTTGTGTGTGTGCCTCACTTGTGCTTAACCACGAGAGCTTCATATAGCATCTTAACTCTTATTCAGAGGAATCAAGAGGAGTTAGTCCAGAGCCCTTCACCGGGAATTCAGCTACACTCGTTGGTTGCATTAAGTGTAGTTGCAATTAGTTTTTTTTTCGCATTTAGTTCATTTGATTAGCGGTACACCTATTCACCCCCCCTCTAGGTGTACCTTTAATACCATCCATAGTGGTATGCCTCACATAAAGTTAATTCAAGTAATATCTATATCACAAACATGCTTATATATATATGTCAAATATCGTATCACACTTCAAGTGCTACATGGATAAGCTCATACACGTACCTACATCATATAATATTTTGTTATCTCCTATAAATAAGTAAAACTTCACAGTCCTACATCAAGGACAAGCATACAATACTATTCATTTTGAATATGCACATCGTTATTTTATGACAAACGGCCCATCTCGTACCCCTTCTTCGCACCCACCGGCTCCCGCCGACCCCTTCCTTCATATAACAACATACAATGTCATACCCCATCTTCATACCTACAAGCTCCCGCTAGCCCCTTCCTTCATTTAACAACACACAACGTCATACCCCATCTTCACACCTACCAGCTCCCGCTGGCCCCTTCCTTCGTTTGCATAAAAATAACATGACATATACACAGCATCATATACGCATCAACTATCAAGGTAACACACACAGTTTCAGTTACATTGAGATATACTTCTTCAAATCACCAATCATGTGATTGATATATCACACATGGTCAAGTTCATGTAACTAACAAGTATATGTAAGCATTCAAATATACATACTTCTTACATTTTTTATTAATTTAATGAGGCATCAATTATATTCTCAATACTCATTCTTTGGTTATAAGATTAGTCTTTTAACTAGTTATGATTCTTCATCCACGTATTGGATATTTGGTGAATGGAATTGACTGCTGTACTTATCCATGACCAGAGTCTTAACATGCTTTGAAGTTAATAATAGTCCACTAGTCATCATGTGTAATAATCAAGAGACCATCTTTAATAAGTTATCAACAATAAATGGTTGTACGATATGTCACAAATATATATATTATATGATATTTCACAAAAATATATGTACAGGTTCTATACACAGACTCACATCTATAGCATTAGATAACAATCACAATCGACATATATCAGCCAGATCATTAGTCCATAAATAATAATTGTATTCCAGTCCATAATCATCTCTATATACTATTCATACTCGCCATCAACTCATTCATCGCCCTACATCTGTATCCTCATATGATTTAATTTTAGAGAGTCAGGTTTATTCAGTTTAGATTAACTAGCGATAATAAATCCATCACCTTTTTGTTACATTTATAAAATCATTAGTCAGTCATCATTACTTGATTTCTAGTTTGTTTGAAATTTCTCATTCTATATCATATATATACTCTTGGCACCTCCTAGTGATCCTATATTCATGATTATTTGCCATCATATACATCATACTTGTAGAATTCATTTATGGTAGAATCAAGTTCCATACCCAAATTAATATAGAATTTTCAATTCAACTTCCATAGAATTAATTGATCTGCCAAAATAAAATGGTAACTTTTATGTTAATATCCACTTAAGACACAATAAGAATCGTCAGAAAAAAATAGAAGGCAGAACATCCACTAACCATGAAATACGTCACTAGGTTCTCTGTTAATATGTAAGCTTAGTAAGGATTAAAATTCTCAAGTTTTCTACCATCCCTCTATATGATATAATAGTTATGAAATGCTCAATTAGCCAATCAATTCGTATAAAGTCTTCCCTATATAATTATAATTGGTTCACTGATCTTATGATTATTTGCGTGATGATTTTTTGATTGCTTTGTATTTGATTAATTTGGTGAGTTCGGATTCATAATTTTGTAATAATCCTAGATATATGAAATCTTTGTCCATGAGATTCAAGTCCACACAATGTGCCGAATTAAGTCCGTTATGTATTTTATCAAATTTATATATATTAGGATTATTTCACATGCTGGTATATGCGCATGTATCATCATTTGATAGGGTTTTCAGGCTGACATTCTCTTACTAGAAGTCGGTTTACTTAGTCACTAATTAAGCAATTTATCACAAACTTCTTGGCTCATAAGGTACATAGTATCTTTTTGCTATCATTTCATATGTGTTTGAAGTACATTAATTACCCAAATCGAACTCTTGTAGGATTCTTAAGTTAAAAACTTAAAAGTATTTTGACATTAACCCTTACCACATATGCCCGATTGTGACACGATAAAAACCACAAGAAAGTAGACTCTCTTACCTTTCTAAGGTATATCATATACTATGTATACTATAATTTAGTAATAGTAATTAGATGAAAACTTACTATTTAAACAATATTCTGCAGTTCTGTCCGCTAGGACAACTGGCGGTGTTTTTATCATAACTTTTATTTTTGACATCAGAAAAAAACATGAAAACCTCCTCCAGATTCTAGACTTAATGATCTTTCTAGTGATATATTACATGACCTATTTTACTTATATAAATAGTTCTAAATCGACATAAATTCTTCTATCATGCACAGGTTCTGCAACATGATAGTTTCAACTAGTCTGTTTTTTCAGCCACAACTTTAAGCTCAGACCTCTAATAGTGATACAGTAAAAGGCTTTGGAAAGTAGACTCTCTTATCCTTCCAACGATATATTATACGATACCTATTACTCTTAATACACTGATGAACTAACCTCGAATTTACAAATAATAGAAACTAGACAGATTTGCACATCCCTAACTAGAGTGCTCAAACTTTGAGTTATTCTTAAATTCTTTTAATTTCTTCAACTAAATTTAATTTATAACTAGATATTCTTATATTTAATTACTCCATTCACAATAATTTATTTAGGTAGTGGTTTTTTGTCTTGCAAGGAGGTATGAAAAGAATTAGATTAAAGAGGTTCCCTCACCCCCTTTCATCATCTTGTTTATTGACTAAAACTCTAACCACAACAAAATTCACAATTATCATTTGAAATCAAGCTATATAGCATGAGATTTAGGACTATACCCACAACAATTTACTTCAATAATTTTTTTCAAAGAAAAATTTCAAGAGAAATTTACAAAAAAATCTCCCTCACACTAAAGTTCTTTAGTAAAAGACAACTCACTCCAATGGCATAACAAATTAGGATAATATAAGTATATCAACTAAAATTAAAAGGATTAAATCTCCAATATCCCTCTCTAATTCTCAATAAATAACAAAATGATGGTAGATTGGTTCATATATCACTCACTAAGAGCAAAAATTGAAATGAAAATGATCAAGGAGGACTCCCTCACACCACCAAGAGAAAATACCATGAATAAACTAAGATGTAAGATGATGAATCAAGATCTAACATATTGAATTTAACTCTTAAAATAAATCAAGATCTAAAATTTATCCTAAATCTGAAAATTTTAGATCAACCATGAATCAAATATGAAAATGGAAGAAACTCCTCACCCAGGGCTCCTCCCATTGCCTCCAGCCATCTGTCGCCGCGCTTCGCCGGCTGCGTGCTGTCGCACGGCGCCACATGCCCCTCCTTTGGCCCAGATCTGTGAGAGAGACAAAGGGAAAAAGGAGGGGAAAAGAGAGATGGAGAGATTGAGGGAGTGCTTGAGAGAGATTGGGAGGAGATTGGATTTTGAGATTTTCTTTTTCTTTTTTTTTTCATTTTTGAGATGCGTTCATACGGTTGGAGTTTTGGGGATGAAGAGACTTGATTGAGGAAAATTATTAGTCTCCCATTTTGCACAAAAATCCCTTTTATAATTATATGTTAAGCACAATTCACAATCTCTCTCTCATCTCATCATGCCACCTATACACAAATTACAAACAAAATCCTAGCTATCCATACACCCATCTCATGCATACCCACCCTATCCCACTAACTATTAGGAATATAGTATTATAGTATTTCAAATATATTTGTTTGTATTTTTCCTATATTCACAATAAGCTAATACATTCATTTAACATATACAATTATTTATATATGCATACACACACATAAACACCATATCCATGTATACATATTCAAACATCTATATACTTATATTATAGAAGTATAACAATGTCCATATATTGTATTATGTGTATCTAAGCATACATAAAATTATAGAATTTATTCCACTACGAATTTTTTTATAAGTTTTTCTGAAATTTGTTTTCACTCTTAATTAATTAAATTAAAATTTTTTATTATTCTTAAAAATCTCATAAATCATGATTAGAATATTAAATCAAGATTTTAAAAAAAATCAGGATGTTATAGTTCTACCCCCTTATAAAAATTTCGTCCTCAAAGCTTAGCATACCCAGAATAGATAAGCGTGAAATTTTAACATTACTTTTGTACATCAACATCTTCCTCGATCTTTTTCCTCAAGAATTCATTTCCTCTTGATCAGACTCTATGCTATGTTCTTATAATCCGAATTAATTATGACCATCTTGATATTTTAATCATTTCCTTACTCCAGTATCTCATACTAAAGGCCCACACTCCCAGCAGAGCACATCCGAATTATAATATGTGGGTACCATAATCCGATCATAAGGCAGTGACCGAATATCCCGCATTTTGAGATTTAACTATACACGTAAGAACTTCTATCCTCCCTTAAACCATCCATACTAAACCACACATTCACGTACATGCAACACACAAGCATACAAATCAAACATAGCAATCGGTCCTAGCAATCAGTCATCTTCCGACGATAACTATTTTAGATCAAATCTTTATGCTAAATCCTGAGCTCTGATACCAACTGTAACGGTCCCAGATAATAATAACCTCAATTATCTTAAACATCCTTATTGATCAAAAGATTATCATAATCATCTATAATGCTTAAAATTTTGGGCAGCATCTCCTTTGTATTCAGTCACTTATCCTGAGTACATAGTATATCCATATCAGCCTACATGGCTTATCTCAATCCAAATACATAACTTAAACTCAAAGTTCAACCATATAGTTAATAATAAGATTTCGGTTTGACATTGCCTACATATCATCAAGTCCATAAAGCAAATAGATCTCGCTAATAATATCCACTGTAATATGTGCTCGAGATTATCTCTCTCGGCATCCATGACATAACTTCAAATTTCTTATAACTCCAACTAACCATAGTCATTATAAACTACCTCATCTTTACATCAATAGATCTAACAAAAATAATACATGTTACAAGTACATCAACTAAAATTATGAGTTTATACAACAAAAATCTTTCAAAACAATAACACATCGCTATATCTGTAAAATTTACTAATAATGAAACTTCTCCACAAAACGTCCAAGTTCTAAGCTGGGCCTCCATCTCGCCGCAACCTGAAAACATGAAACTTGGAGGGAGTGAACTCGACAGCTCAGTGAAGAGAGAAAAAGGAGATTATGAAATGATATACATGTCAAAATAAAAAGAAACATGTTTTTCTTCAAATAGCAAGGCGAGTGTGGATAAGGAAAAAATAATTATTTCATAGTAAGCAGTCAACCCAAACAATCTCTATAGTCTGCAAAAAGACCTGACTCCTTCAGTTAATGATTCTATAACTTATATCTTTGTACTATATTTTACATGATTTTTGATACATGGAATACTTTCTTTAGTGACTTAGTTTATTACTGAATTCTTTTCATATATGCGTACTTCATATACCATCCATAGTGGTACACCAAATACAATAAACTAATTCAAATAATACTTATATCACAAACATGCTTACATATATATGTCATATATTATATCACACTTCAAGTGCTGCATGGATAAACTCGTACATATACCTACATCATATAATATTTTGTTATCTTCTATCAATAAGCATTGTTTCACAGTCTTACATCAAGGACAAGCATACAATACTATTTATTTTGAATAAGCACATCGTTACTTCATGACATACGACCCATCTCGTACCCCTTCTTTACACCCACCGGCTCCCGCCGGCTCCTTCCTTCATATAATAATACACAATGTCATACCTCGTCTTCACACCTACCAGCTTCCGCTGGCCCCTTCCTTCGTTTAACAACACACAATGTTATACCCTGTCTTCACATCTACCAACTCCCGCAGGCCCCTTCCTTTGTTTGCATAAAAATAACATGACATGCACACACAACATCATATACACATCAACTATCAAGATAACACACACAGTTTCAGTTACATTGTCATATACTTCTTCAAATCACCAATTATGTGACTGATATATCACACACGATCAAGTTCGTGTAACTAACAAGTACATGCACGCATTCAAACATACATACTGCATACATTTTTATTAATTCAATGACACATTAATTATATTCTCAATACTCGTTCTTTGGTTATAAGATTAGTCTTTTAACTAGTTATGATTCTTCATTCACATATTAGATATTTGGTGAATGAAATTGACTGCACTAGTTATTCGTGACCAGAGTCTTAACATGCTTTGAAGTTAATAATAGTCCACTAGTCATCATGCGTAACAATCAAGAGACCATCTTTAACAAGTTATCAATAATAAATGGTTGTATGATATGTCACAAATGTATATGTTGTACGATATATCACAAATGTATATGTACAGGTTCTATACACACACCGACATCCATAGCATTAGGTAACAATCACAATCGACATATATCGGCCATATCATTTGTCCATTAAAAATTAATTGTATTCTAGTCTATAATTATCTCTACATACTATTCATACTCAGACATTAACTCATTCATCGCCCTACATCCGTATCCTCATATGATTTAATTTTAGAAATTCAGCTTGATTTAGTTTAGATTAACTAGAGATAATAAATCCATTACCTTTTTGATACATTTATAAAATCATAAGTTAATCGTCATTACTTGATTTCTAATTTGTTTGAAATTTCTCATTCTATACCTATATATATATTCTTGGCACCTCCTAGTGATCTCATATTCATGATTATTTGCCATCATACACATCATACTTGTAGAATTCAGTTATGGTAAAATCAAGTTACATACCCAACTTAATATAGAATTTTCAATTCAACTTCCTTAGAATTGATTGATCTACCAAAATAAAATGGTAACTTCTATGTCAAGATTCATTAAGACAAAGTAAGAATCGTTGAAAGAAAAATAGAAGGCAGAACATCCACCAACCATGAAATACGTCACTAGATTCTCTGTTAATATGTAAGTTTAGTAAGCATTAAAATTCTCAAGTTTTCTGCCATACTTCTACATGACATAATAGTTATGAAATGCTCAATTAGCCAATCAATTTGTATAAAGTCTTCCCTACACAATTATAATTGGTTCATTGATCTTATGATCATCAGCGTGATAATTTTTTGATTGCTTTGTATTTGATTAATTTGGTGATTTTGGATTCATAATAATTTGGTAATAATTCTAGACATATGAAATCTTTGTGTATGATATTCAAGTCCACACTATGTGCCAAAATAAGTTCATTATGTATTTTATCAATTTTATATATATTAGGATTATTTCACATACCGATATATGCGCATGTATCATCATTTGATAGGGTTCCAGACTAACATCCTCTTTATTAGAAGTCGGGTTTACTTAGTCACTAATTAAGCAATTTATCACAAATTTCTTGACTTATAAGGTATATAGTATCTTTTTGCTATCATTTCATATGTGTTTGAAGTACATCAATTACCCGAATCGAACTCTTGTAGGATTTTTTAAGTTGAAGACTTAAAAATATTTTGACAATAACCCTTATCACATATGCCTGATTGCAACACGATAAGAACCACAAGAAAGTAGACTCTCTCACCTTTTTAACGGTATATCATATACTATATATAGTTTAATTGAGCAATGGTAATTAGATGAAATCTTACTGTTTAAATAACATACTACAGTTCTGTCTGTTAGGACAACTGACGGTTTTTTTAGCATGATTTTATTTTTGATATTAGAAAAAGACATGGAAGCCTCCTCCGGATTCTAGACTTAATTATCTTTCTAATGGTTTATTACATGACCTACTTCACTAATATAAACAGTTTTAAATAGACATAAATTCTTCTATCATGCACCTGCAACACGAAAGTTTCAACCAGTCAGTGTTATTTTAGCCACAACTTTAAGCTCAGATCCAATAGTGATATGGTAATATGTTTTGGAAAGTAGACTCTCTTTTCTTTCTAACGGTATATTAGACGTTACCTATTGCTCCTAATACACTGATGAATTAACCCCAAATTTACAGATTATAGAAACTAGACATATTTGCACATCCCTATCTCGAGTGCTAAAACTTTGAGTTATTCTTAAATTCTTTTAATTTCTTCAATTAAATTGAATTCATAAATAGGAATTATCTTATATAATTACTCCATTCACAATAGTTTATTTAGGTAGTGAATTGTCTTGCAAGGAATTATGAAAAGAATTAGATTAAAGAGGTTCCTTCACCACCTCTCATCATCTTGTTTATTGACTAAAATTCTAACCATAACAAAATTCACAATTATCATTTGAAATCAAGCTATATAACATGAGATCTAGGAGTATACCCATAACAATTTACTTCATAATTTTTTTCAAAAACAATTTCAAGAGAAATTTACAAAGAAATCAACCTCACCTTAAAATTCTTTAGTAGAGGATTCTTTAGTAGAGGACTACTCACTTCAAAGACAAAAAAAAATTAGGATAATATAAGTATATCAACTAAAATTAAAAGGATTAAGTTACCAATATCCCTCTCTAATTCTCAACAAATAACAAAATGATGGTAGATTGATTCATATATCACTTATTAGGAGCAACAAGTGAAATGGAAATGATCAAGGAGGACTCGCTCACACCACCAAGAGAAAATAACATAAATGAACTATGATCTAACATGATGAATCAAAATCTAACATATTGAATCTAACTCTAAAAATAAATCAAGATCTAAAATTTATCCTAAACCTAAAATTTTTTAGATCAACCATGAATCAAATATGAAAATGGAAGAAAACTCCTCACCCATGGCTCTTCCGTTGCCGCCGGCCATCTGTCGCCGTGCACCGCTGCCTGGACGTCACGCGCCGCTGTGCTCCACCACCCGCGCCACCATGCACCGCCGCGTGCCCCACCTTTGGCCCAGATCTGTGAGGGAGAGAATGGGAAAAAGGAGAGAAAAAGAGGGATTGAGAGGTTGAGGGAGAGATTGAGGGAGATTGGGGGAGATTGGATTTTTAAAATTTTCTTCTTCGTTTTTTTATTTTTAGATGGGTTCATACAGTTGGAGTTTTGGGAGATGAAGAGACTTGATTGAGGAAAATTATTAGTCTTCTAATTTGCATGAAAACCCTTTCATAATTATGTATTATGCACTATTCACAATCTCTCTCTCATCTCATCATGCCACCTATACACACAAATTTCAAACAAAATCCTAGCCATCCATACACCCATCTCATACATACTTACCCTCTCTCACTAACTATTAGGAATATAATATTATAGTATTACAAATATATTTTATTTGTATTTTCCTATATTCACAATATACTAATACATTCATTTAACATATATACAATTATGTATATACACATACACACACATAAACACCATATCCATGTATACACATCTATATACTTATATTATGAAAGTATAACTAGGTTCATATACCGTATTATGTGTATATAACCATACATAAATTACCGAATTTTATTCAACTACGAATTTTTCCAAAAGTTTTTTGAAATTTGTTTCCACTCTTAATTAATTAAATTAAAATTAAAATTTTTGATTATTCTTAAAAATCTCATAAATCATGTTTAGAATATTAAATCAAGATTATTTAAAAAAATCAGGGTGTTACATTTTCAAAATGCTTTTAAAAAATACTAACACTTTTTTTTCTTTTTTTATGGATTTGTTGGTGTAATTTACTAAAAATTCTCACGAGATAATACTTGTTCTCTAGGAGTAACCTAGAGATTTAACGGCTTGTTGCACATGCTAAGTGCAACAGTATTCCTACGAAAGTGAATTAGGTTGAATTAGTTTAGATTTTCTTTGTTGTTTTACTCGAGGAGGAGCAAAATGATAGGTGTGGGGGTGTAATTGATCATCAATAATACATATTTTTAGTCACATTTTCTTACTTATTTTATAAAATATTACAATTTAATTCATTTATTAATTAGTAATGTACAAGCCTTCATAATCTAAGACAAAGTCCAAAAGAAGCCCAAAATCTCACAATTATTATGAAAATAAAGATTAATTAGGAAAATAAAGGAAGTTTCTATATGAAGAGGAGGGTAGAACAAGATCAATCCTCATCCCAATTAAAGGTAAAGGTAGACTCCTATTTAAATTTTGGTTACTTGCACTACAAGTCCTAGAAGATGAAGAGGATAAAACGAAATCTATTTGGAGATAAAGAAGAGAATCCAAAAAAATTCAGATTTGAATGTAACTTACTTCTCAAGTTACCTAGAGATAGAAGACATTTCAAAATTCGAGGATCAAACGAAGATTCTGAAGATAGATCTCCACATGAACAGACGAGATGAAGCCACGCGCCAAAGCGCATGAACAAGTACCACAAAAATGCCGCGGCAAGCCCTTTTTTGATGTAGAAACACATCAATCCTGAGGCCGCATGCCTTGAGTTTTGGAGCAGGTGTTCTTCTGGGACTCTACTTCTCAAATCTCTTATAAATCCCTGAAGAGTAACAAAGGAGAAGCATCTCAGAAATTGAGTATAAAATTATTGTTTAGCCATTTATTTTCAAATTTCTATTGTATTATCTAGCTTTTAATTTGAAGAAGATGATTTTTGAGGAAGAAAAAGGATTTTATAATTGGCCAGTGAAATCAATAAAAGGTTCATTTTTTTTTTCATCTGTTGTTCTTTAATTTCGTTGTTATTTCTTTACTTCGCCTATTTTTCTTTCTTCTTTTCTTTTTGATGCAAATTTTCCTTCTCCATTATATATCTTATTAAAAATAATAATATAATTAACTAATTTATCTTGTATTTTGCTAATCTCTCGATTAACTTAATTTTAGTCTAAAAAGATGAACTGATTGAACTATATGGTTGTTTGAAACCTTAGGATTAAATTTATGTTCTTGAAGATGAATAATTGGTTAAGTTGAACTAATTTAGGGTTGTAGTTTTTAATGGTTACTCTTAATTTATATTTAAATACTTTGATAGCATCATGTTAGGTTTAAAAACTTCTTATGCTATGCTTAGAAACTAAGATGAACTAAAGTTTAATTTTTTTTAGTGTACTCTAATTAGGGTTTACATTATTCTTTACTCATCTTATTTGATTCTCGATCAAAATCCTAGGGCAGATATTTATAGATTCAACATGATGTTCTCCCTTCTTTGTCAAATACCTGGTTGTGGTTGATGATTAGTGGACTATAATTTTCTTTGCTTAATTAAATCCCTTATTTACAATGAAAATCTCTTTTTTCAAGCTATCTGTGCAGAGAAATCGTTCCGAAAAGCTTCCATCACATCTTCCCTGTGGATCGAACCGTCTAGCCTCTGCAACATGGATATATTAAGAAAAGACTAAGAATTTTCTTACCTTAACTCTTGACTTTACTGCCAATATATTTTCTTTTCTCAATCATCAGGCTTGCATTTGTGTTGAAACACGAAACTACAAAGGCTCATGTTTTAATGTTGAAACACGACCCAGAGGTTGCATATCTAAAAATAGCACGACCGTCGCATTTGCAGAGACTACGAGGTTCGCGTCTGAGGTTGCGACGGGACCTCTGTGTTTGACAAAGGACGCGATGTCTGTGTTTGGGTAGAAACGCGACCCTCGCATTTGGCATAAGGCCCGCGTCTGAGGCTGGAACGCGACCTTCGCGTTTGAGGTTTTGTCTTCAATAATTTTTAGATAGCCTATAGCAAGATGAGAAATACAGTTTTTAATCCTACCTTGACTGGTAATAAGTTTTTTAATAGAGATTAAGTTGGGAATAAATAGCTTGGTATTACAACAACTTATAGATTACTTGAATTTTTGCAAAAAATCTTCAAACATTCTCTCTTTCAAAATGTGTTTTCAAAATACTGACACTTTGTTTCTTTTTCTTTATGGATTTGTAGGTGTAATTCACTGAAAACCCTTACGAGATAAAACTCGTCCTCAAGGGAAAACTTAAAGGTTTAACGTCTTGTTACACATGCAAAGTGCAATGGTGATTCCTTCGAAAGTGGACATTTAGTTTAGCTTTGCTTTTTTGTTTTCAAGGACGAGCAGAAGATAGGTGTGGGTGTGTGATTGCACACGTACATTGCATATTTAGTGTCACATGTATCATATTCCATCATTTAATTTTGTAATAAAACTCTGCTATTTAATTCATTTTTATGTCTAGTGTTTTGCATGGTAATAATGAAGAAAAAGGAGAAATGGATTGGTTTATCCAATTAATCAAGAAACTCAAAGATCAAGCAAATCAATAAGGATCAATTCAAATTCTGTGGTATTAGAAGTCATTCTATCTGAAGATCAGATATATTAGATAAGATAAAAATACTTACAAATTAGTTATAAATAAATTTTTGAAGACCTAATCGGTTAATTGAAGGTCTAAGGATATATCATCAAATCTGAGTTGAAATTTGGAAACCCAATTGGAGATAAACCAGGATAAGAGGTCAACGATGGTCATGCTCCTAAATCTAGCCCAACGGCCAGTTTATGGCCTCGTAAACGCCGCAAAAACTGCATTTCTGCGACTTGAATAAGTCAGTTGGGGGGATTTGTTGCCCCCTATCTTCGTACGCTCTCCCTTATCCCTATTTCTCCTATAAATACTGGCATTTTCGAAGGCAGAAGTGCTCCACTGAGTTGAGAGTTAGAATTAGGCTTAGGCTTGTAGTTTTTACTTAGGTTTTATTTTTCTTTATGTAATTTTCTATTTTTTTATAGCTCAGGTTAGAGAGGAGATTCATGGGAGAAGGAGAGAAAAATTTGTATTGAGAGCGACAACAATATAAACTTCTTCGTTTCTTTCATTGCTTTTCTATTTAATCAAAAGCTTATTTTTCTTCTTCTTGTTGTTTTTACTTTACTTTCCTCTTAGGCGGCTTGTAACTCTAGTGAATCCTATAGCCTCGAATCAGCTTTACTCTTACAAGTGTCATTGATGGCTTATGGTGATGGATGTCTATTTCAAAGCGTGTAATAGTTTAGTTTTCTTTCTGTTTCATTTTTATTTAGTTAGAGCAAATTAGAATGGAGAAGATCCTATATGCCATGTTATGATTGCCTTCAAGTCAAGGTAAGTCGTTGCAACGGATCTAAAGTTAGCAAGCCCCGAAGAGGTAAGTGAATTTTTAATTTTTTCGTTTTTTAATTCCTTAGATTAAAAACATCACTTTTCTTTCTTTATTCTTCTTTCTTTTCAACTTAGTTTAAATACACTTTCCAACACCAACAATATCTTTTTCAATCTTCTTTTCTCCTCATCGAACATTAACACTTTTTCATTTTTTTATTGCTAAGAAGAAATATTTAACTGATCTAGTAACATAGAAAAGAATTCAATAGAAGCTCCTATCGTAGTCTCTCCTTGTAGATCCGACCCGCATAGCTACTTGCTATTGTGGTAGCATTGAGCAACCTCGCACTCTTTATTATCAATCTCTAAACTTCTATTTTCTATACATAGGTTCGCCTAAATTATTAGCCTTTCACACCTCTCTTAAAACTCAAAAACACAACTTTTTTTTTGCTCGAGGATCCAATTTATCTTCTTTGACATGGTAATAGTCTAGACATCCAAATATCATGAGCATATCATAATCTTGAGTAGCTTTTCCAGACCAAACCTCCATCGGAGTCTTACTTTCAATCACAGACGATGAAAATCTATTAATGAGATAGCTTGCATAAGTCAAAGTCTCAGCCCAAAAGTATTTTCATAATTTTTTCATAGACAACAAACACTGAACATTTTCTAGCAAGGTACAGTTCATCCTTTCAGCCATCCCATTTTGTTGCGGTATTTTTCGGAACTATGAAGTGCCTCTCTATACGTTCGTTCTGACATAAACTTTGGAAAAAGATCATTCATATACTCACCGCTATTATCACATCAAAGTGTCTTGACCTTTCTACCAATATGCTTCTACATAAGCATATTCTATTCCACAAACAAATCAAGGACTTTGTTCTTGTGTTGCATGGTGTACACCCAAATACGCCTAGAATAAGCATTCATAAACAATACAAAGTAGTGATTACCTCCAAGTGATGCACTTTTGGTAGGTCCCCAAACATTCATGTAAACATAGTCAAGAATCCCTTTGGTGTGATGTATCGCAGTGCCAAACTTTACCTTCGTCTTCTTGCCATTAACACAATGTTCACAAAACTCTAACTTACAGGTCTTTGCACCTTTCATTAATCCTTGTTTCGCCAATGCTTGCAAAGATTTCTCGATTATGTGTCCCAGCCTCATATGCCACAGTCTGGTGAACCGCTATTTACCCTTTCAGAAACCATTACTTGCTCTGTCACTGTACTATTCTTCAAGTAATACATATTATTCAATCTTATGCCCTTCAGAACAACTATTGAGCCCTTGAGTATCTTGATAATGCCATCTTCAAGAGTTCCTTTGAGGCCCTGTGGCTCAAAATCTCCAATAGAGATCAAGTTCTTCTTCAACTGAGGAATGTATCTTTTATTCTTCAACTCTCTTACCATCCCATCGAACATTCTTATAAGAACAGTACCTATCCTTTCCATACAACATGTGTGATCGTTACCAATCAACACCAAGCCGCCATTTAGCTTTTCAGAACTAGAAAATCACTCTCTCTTAGGATAAACGTGATAAGTAGTAACTGTATCTAAAATCCACTCAAAAACATCTGAATATCAAATAGTAAGAGTATAGAGAGTGAAAAAATAGAAGAGTTAGAATCAGTACCAATCGCTCGTGTGATGTTTGCCTCTGACCGTGGCCCTTCTTTTTATTCTTCAGCTTTAGATAATCCTTTTTCCAGTATATGTTCTCCATACAGAGCGCACACTAATCCTTTCCCAAGTCACCATTACCAACCTTGGACTTTGATCATTCTCAATCTCCTTTTCCCTTCTGATTGGAACTCTATTCTCTTGCAGTCAATATCTCTGCTGATGTGCTACTAGAGGACTCCTTTCCTCCTCAACTCGTGATTCAGAAGAGCAGCCTACATCTTACCATAGCGAAGTAATGACTTACCATTGATCAAAGTTAAAATAAAGGTCTCATACTCATCATCCGGAAAATAACTCAACAGATCAACACATTGACTTCGTCTTTAACATCTCATCAACATTAGCCAAATCTGCAAGAAGCTTAGGATAGTTGTTCATGTGTTCATAGTAGAGATTTTCTTTTTTAACTGAAAGCGATAAAGCCGTCTCATTAGATGCAAGTGGTTATCAACGTTCTTCGTCGAGTACTTGCTTTCTAGAATCTCCCAAACCCTTTTTGCAGAGGTCTCATCTATCACATGATACTTCAGATCTTGTATCAGACAAGATCTGATGATGTCACACGTTGTTCAATTCATCTTCTTCCAATCTTTTTCTTGAGCATCCTCTGGCTTTTTCTGTAATTTCAAAGTATCTTCAAGATTCTGTGCGTTCAACGCATCCATCACATCGCATCTCTATATACCAAAATTATTTGTGCCATCAAACTTCACCACATCGATTTTCGATTGGTAGATGTTGGCGGTCTTTACCGTGGATTGATTAATTACGGCCATCTTCACCATGCGAACTCCACGAACAGAACCTGGATGCTCTGGTACCACTTGCTGAGATCAACACGAGATCAATTGTAACCTAAAAAAACTGTAACCCTAACCCTGAGGGAAAACTTTGACATATTGAATACGATCTTCTCCCTTTTGCCCCGAGGACATGGTCAATTTGCCGAACCTCGTTAAATTCCTTGTTTTCTCTATTATTTATTATTTGTACCATATTTATGATAGCTTCTCGGCGTAACTCTGATCTCGTGCTGATATCAACAATAATTTCTTTTATTTTGGAAAAGAGCTGTAATTTCGCATCATAGAACCCATTTGGGGGAAAGAAACTTCAATTATAGTAAGGGAAAGAAGCTAGAATCGAGCCGTTGTGTAATATACCTCTTTGATTTGTCCATGCAAATTTTAATTTGGAAAATCACCTTGGCCACTATAGATTGAGAATTCGAGCTCACAACTTCCCACGAAGAAGGAAGTGCCTTGCCACTTGATCTACACTTAGCTGGGGACCTTGTAAGATATAAATATTATAGACATTGGTTCTTATTGATGGTATTATACATGGGTGTCTACTTAAACCAAATTTAGATTTATTTACATGTACACACCAAAGGTAAATAGTATGAAATAAAGGTATTTTGAGTAATATTCAGATAGAAAAAAAAAGATGATTGAAGGATAACTATGTGAACATAGCTTAAACATGAAGTTGGGTCTAATATATAGGTATTACACATAATTTTGTAAATTCAAAATTTAATGTTCACTTTCTCTTTTTTTCCCAATTTTTAGAGTTGGGACCAAATTAAGCCATCAATAATGCGTTCCGTTTCCCTTATGCATCATTACATATTTCCCTTGTGATTCTTGTTGTGCGCGCAGACAAATCACAACAACGAACCAATAGAGAATCCCTAGATCTCCAGCACAATGCAATCACAAGAGAAAACGCACAAATCACAAACACAAAGTTTAACGAGGTTCGGCCAACGTGCCTACGTCCTCGGGGCAATCAATGGAGAGGTTTTACTATTAGGAAGATGAATACAAGTTGCTCTAAGTCTCTTTGAATGTAAGAGAACTTCAGCAAATACAATTTTCGCAGTTATTAAAACCCTAGAAATCCTTTAGGCTTAAATACCTTGTACAACGGATCAGCAGAAAAAACCCAGAACCCGCATGTCGGTCGACCGGACGGTCGACCGACCTCCCAATTCTCCAATACCGGTCGACCGGGCGGTCGACCGAAAAAAACCCGAGAGTTTGGGGTTTGACAGTCACGGGCTTCCGGTCGACCGGGACGGTCGACCGAAAAAAACCCGAGAGTTGGGTCTTGTCAGTCAGAGCCCTTCGGTCGACCGGGCCGGTCGACCGCTCCAACTCCTGTGCATGTTGTGCACGTCGGTCGACCGGACCGGTCGACCGACCTCTGTCATTTTCTGCTGCTGCTGCTTTTTCCTGCCCGCTGTTCCTTTGCCTTTCGTCGTAGACTCCTTGGCAATCTTCAACAGCACCTGGCATGAATTCACCTCCTCTACTGTACTCTCTCCTCCAACAATTCTCCACCTCGGTGAAGATCCGAATTCCGACTCGATAGCGGCTGCACCAACCCGGTTGCCTACGTACCCCTTGCCCAAGGGATCAAGCCGTCCGTAGTTCAACCAAATGAGCTTCAGCAAGCTCATTTCACCTGAAGGACATGGAGCAAGTCTTTGCAGTGTGCAAACTTCACTCCCGTCACCACCTTTGTAAGCATATCGGCTGGATTCTCCGAAGTGTGAACTTTCAACAAGTCAATGTCACCTTCTTCTAGAATCTCCCGTACAAAATGATACCTGACATCAATATGCTTCGTCCTTGCATGATAGACCTGGTTCCTTGCCAGTAGATGGCACTCATGCTGTCACAGTTTATCTTCAAAATATCCTGTTCCACGCCCAGATCATCAAGCAATCCCTGAAGCCAGATTGCCTCCTTCATAGCCTCTGTCAAAGCCATATATTCAGCCTCTGTGGTCGACAACGCGACGGTAGATTGAAGTGTGGAGCGCCAACTCACCGGTGCCTGTGAGAATGTGAAGACATATCCCGTCGTCGACCGGGTTTGTCAAGATCACCTGCATAGTCTGAATCCACATAACCTATGCATTCCTGCTTTCCGGTGTTGTCCTTCTCAAATACCAGGCCTACATCAACAGTTCCCTTGATGTACCTCAGAATCCATTTCACAGCTTCCCAATGACTCTGTCCAGGATCATGCATGTATCGACTCACCATGGAGACTGCCTGTGAAATATCTGGCCTCGTACACACCATTGCATACATCAAGCTACCCACTGCATTGGCATATGGAACATGAGACATATGCTCACGCTCTTGAACACTCCTTGGAGACATCTTCGCTGACAACTTGAAGTGCGGCGCCATTGGTGTACTAACAGTCTTAGTATCTTTCCCGATATTAAACCTCTGCAGTACCTTCTCCAGATAGCCCTTCTGAGTCAAGCTTATCCTGCCAGCATCCCTGTCCCTTGTGATCTCCATGCCCAATACTTTTCTTGCTTCCCCCAGATCCTTCATCTCGAACTCAGACGATAACGTCTTCTTCAGAGAATCAATAGCAGATCTTGACCTAGAAGCAATCAGCATATCATCTACATAGAGAAGTAGATAGATATACTCCCCTGATGGTAACTTGTTGTAGTACACACATGGGTCGAAGTGGCTTCGTGTGTACTTCTTCTTCCTGATGAAGTTGTCAAATCGCTTGTACCACTGTCTAGGAGACTGCTTCAAACCGTACAGCGATTTCTTCAGCTTACATACCAACTCCTTTTTCCCTGCAGCTTTATAACCTGTGGGCTGAGTCATGTAAATCTCCTCCTCAAGATCGCCGTGGAGAAAGGCGGTCTTCACATCAAGTTGGTCAAGGTCCAACTCATTCTGCGCCACCAAAGCCAATAGAATCCGAATAGATGAGTGCTTCACTACTGGGGAGAACACCTCGTTGTAGTCGATTCCTTCTCTCTGTGCGTAGCCTTTAGCCACCAGCCTTGCCTTGTAGCGCACTTTTTCTTCTTGAAGAGATCCCTGCTTCTTAGCAAATACCCACTTGCACCCTATGGCCTTCTTCCCCTTGGGCAACTTGGTAAGTTCCCATGTGTTGTTCTTGTAAAGAGATTTCATCTCTTCATCCATGGCCCCTTTCCATAACTCAGCTTCTGAATTGATTTCAGCTTCCCTGAAAGTAGATGGAATAGTCTCTTCAACAACTGGAAGTGCATATGCAACAACCATATCGGTGGTGAGCCAGCCTGGTCTCCTAGTATTCCTCCGTGGTCTCCCAACTGCAGTAGTATCTGGAACAGTACCCATGACCTGCTCCTGATCCTCTTCAACAACTTCAGCATCTTCTTCTGCAACTTGATCACCTCCCTGTGTCACCTCAGGGATGATCTTTACTGACACTGTGTCCTCTAGAGATGGTGGATTTGCATCACTCTCCACCTGCTGCAATAGCTCCTTGGTCTTGTTGGTCTCCACCTGCTGAGAGACCGTAGGCTTTATCATAGAGGCCTCATCAAATGTGACATCCCTGCTGATTATGAACTTGTTGTCCTGTTGGTCCCAAATCTTGAACCCCTTGGTTCCTCGCTTGAAGCCAATGAACACCCCTTTCTTTGCTCTCGGATCCAACTTGTCTTCTTTGACATGGTAGTAGGCTGGACATCCGAAGACCCGTAGCAAATCATAGTCCACAGCATCTTTTCCTGACCAAGCTTCCAGAGGAGTCTTTCCCCCTATTGCAGATGACGGCAACCTGTTCACAAGATGGCATGCATGCCCAAAGCTTCAGCCCAAAACTTCTTCGGCAGTCCTGCATTTGACAACATGCACCGAACCTTCTCTAGCAAAGTCCGGTTCATTCTTTCAGCCACCCCATTCTGTTGCGGAGTTTTCCTTACTGTGAAGTGTCTCTCTATGCCTCATCTAGACATAGCTGTAGGAACGGATCTGACTTGTACTCTCCTCCGTTGTCAGAACGGAGGACCTTGACTTTCCTTCCCGTGCTTCTCTCCTGATTAGCCTTCCACTTCACAAACAATTCTAGGACTTCACTTTGTGTCGCATAGTGTACACCCAACATCGCCTAGAATAGTCATCAATGAACGACACAAAATAGTGGTTACCTCCAATTGATGCAGTCTTGGAAGGTCCCCATACATCCGTGTGAACATAATCAAGAATGCTTTCGGTGCAGTGTGAAGTTGTACCAAACTTCACCTTCGTCTTCTTGCCGATGATGCAATGTTCACACAGATCCAATTTGCAGGTCTCTGCACCCTTCAGCAGCCCTTTTCTCACAAGAGCTTGCATCGATTTCTCCCCTGCATGTCCCAGCCTCATGTGCCATAGCCGGGTTAGATCTTCCTTCTGACTGGTAGAAGCTGCCACCTGCCCTGTCACTGTACTACCCTTCAAGTAATACAAATGTTCCGGCGGTCGGCCTTCAACACCACCATTGAGCCCTTTGTCATTTTAAGAACACCTTCTTTAATAGACACACTGAGCCCCAATGATTCCAAAGCACCCACAGAGATCAAGTTCCTCTTCAGCTGAGGTACATATCTCACTTCTTTCAGCTCCCTCACCATCCCGTCAAACATCCTGATCGGAATAGTGCCTACACCCTCCATGATGCACGGATGATCGTCGCCCATGACGACCGAACACCCCTCCAACTTCTCAAGACTGGTAAACCAATCTCGATTAGGGCATACATGATATGTAGCACCTGTGTCCAGGATCCACTCTTTATCTACCGAGTAACCTACAACAGGAGTAGTCACTGAAAAAGAGAACTCTGAAGAATCTGAATCTGCTCCATCTGCCTGTGATTTACCGCTTGTAGCTTTTGTCACCCTTGCCAGATTTGCCTCAGACTTTGATTCTGTAATACCCCGTTCCCGGAATACGTACTTAGTTGCGTATTCAGATTTTCGATCGTATTTTTTCGATTTACTTCCTGTAATTATTCTGTATTATGAATTCCTTATGTGGTTGTTTTGTCTTGGATTTGGATTTGTGGTCTTGGAGTCAGCCCTAGTCTGAACCGAAGGCCCGATCCTAGTGTATTACTCGATTTGGTCTTTCCGGTATTCTGATTTGACCGATTTCTGTTTCAAATATCATTTCCAATATTATATATTTTATATGATTTTCTGGAATTTTCCTGAATTTAATTAAATATCTTCAAAACCGGTGTCGGCCAGTGCCGCTGACCGATCCCTGGATTTTTTTAATTTACAAACGGTTTGGAATTTCTAGATGGGTCTTTAGACATTATGTCTTAGAATTACATTTCCTACCTAAATGCTTTTTCTGAGAATTTTATGAATTTATGAAAATTCCACCGGAGTCGGTAGATAATTGGTTCCGGGATTTTTAATTTAAAACTATAAAGTATTTCTTAAAACGGATTTCACTATAATTCTTAGTTTAATATTCTTGATTTTTGGTAATTATTTCGGGTCGTTCCGAGATACTTAAATTTCGGACGATTCCGGTGTTTTCCCGAAAGATTTCCGCATCCGCAACTGATCCCGGGAATCCGCCACTTTCATTATTTTCATTTTCCCTTCCAAGAAAATATCTTCTGTTTTCTAATTTCTTTTCCTTTTTCCTTTTCCTTTAATTCTCTTCCTTCCTTCCAAGCCACACACTTTTCCAATTTTCCAAATTCCAAATTCCATTCTTCTTCCACCAACTTCCTCATTAAATGCCCTCTTTTTCTCTCTCTTCCTTGGCCGGCCAAGTGGCCAAGAGAAGGACACTCACCTCACCTCCCCACTTTACAAAAACCCCCCTCTCTTTTATTTATTTGCATCTCCTTCATAAAATCCAAAGCCTATAAATACTTTTCCTTTACATTTCATTTCCTTTTTCATTTTCTCTTCACCAAGAACCAAAGCCCTAACCTCCATCTCCCCCTTCATCTCCACCACAACCACCACCTCCACCGGCTCCTCCGGCCACCCCGACTCCGGCGAGAGACCTCCGATCTCCGGCCACCACTTCTTCTCACCAACACCAACAACAACTCCTCCATCTCCTTCCTCCTCAAGAATCCTCACCAACACCAAACCCATCTTCTTCCTCTTCATCATCCTCTTCCAATCAACCATCCATGTGAGTAATTTTCATCACCTATACTTGGTTATTTCTTAGTATGCTTAAGTTTACCTATCATGTTCAATTGTGTCTTCAATTTATGATTTTTGGATCATCAAACACAAACCCTAGAAAATCTGTTCTGTTTACTGTTTCCAGACGATTAGTCGACTAGACCTATAGATTAGTCGACTAGAAACCCTTAGTTGAAACGTAGCCTTTCTGGAAACACAGTTTTAGTCGACTAGACCAAATTACCAGTCGACTAGAGACCCTTAGTCGACTACACCCTTGACCCTAGTCGACTAACCTTTCCTGAACCAGAAACCTTAACTCTCTGTATCTCAGATTTAGTCGACTTAACATAACTGTTAGTCGACTTGTCATGTCTGTTAGTCGACTACCCATATGACCCTAGTCGACTAACCTTTTCCTGAAACAGAAATCCAACTCTCTGGATCACAGTATTAGTCGACTACCCCATCTTCCTAGTCGACTACCCCTCTATTAGTCGACTACCCTGTCCACCCAGTCGACTAATTATTGGCTGTCTGTTATAGTTGCTTATCTTCTTAACTTTGGATCTTATACTTGGTTCATGTATTTGTATCTTGTACTTCATGACTCGTTACTTGATATGTATTACTTGACTTGTCACTTGACAAACATCATCTTCCCTTCTCTCTTTCTCTCTCCTCTTCACTCTACATATTTATATCACAGGTTATGGCGCGTCCCAAGTTCCATGGATTACGGATTCTTTCGGCATGTTGATGATTTAGGCGAGTAGTCTCGCTCTTCGCTCTTCTCTATTTGATATCCGTTTCGCCGGGACGATAAGTATTTTGCTTCTTATTTCCATATTCATGTATTGCATTACAATTGCTTGTATTATGGTAGCTTCATCTTGTGCTTGTGCCTTGCTTATGATATGCTTGTTTCTTCATCATATACCATGCGTGGCCGACCCTTCGTGGTCGTTGGACTTTGAGTTACTTTTATGTTACCTTGCCATACCATTACCTCAGGCTAGTCAGTTGCATGCTTTTATTTAACACATGTATATCACCTGACCATCTAGTGTGTTACCACCTGACCACCTGCCATGCTACTATTTGGCAAGACCCTTTAGTTATGCTATGACTTGCCCTGACTATTATCAATCTCTTGCCATGACTTTACCCGACTATTATCAATCCTTTGATATGCTTGGTTGTTTACTAATTATCACCACCCTGTCATGCTATCATTTGACACCCAGCATGATATACTTGACTTGTGATTATCACCTTTACGGGAACCTTACTTTATTATCCTGTATCATGATCAGTGACTTGTATTCCTGCTTTATATGCAGTGACCTGACTATATAGTACGTATGTACTCCTGATTCCTGATCATGTCCATCTCCTGTTTTTCCCGTAAAGTGATGATTAAACTATTGAACCTTAAAAGTACCAACTTTTATTGGGTCGGGGGAAACATGCGGATATCGATATGTGTTCGTGTTTACAGTGGCATTAGGTATATTGTACAATCATGTTTCCGGTCTGACCTGAGGGCCTCCAGGGGACCGAGGGGAGAGCTGGCTCCCTTATTCCTGGCTTCATTATGATAAGGGCATACATAAGTCCCTCCTGTTTAGCCTTGCGGCTGGCTTCCGTTTCCATGCGACGGAACAATCCTGGACCGTGGTCCCGGGCATGCACGGGACCCACTGTAAACATAGTTCGTTGATACCCCCGCTAGTTTCCAATAACAACCTTGTTTTACTCGGATATGGATCTATGTGCGTTGGGACGCTAGTTCACATAGCTAGATATCAGGGTAAGACGAGTAATAATAAAGTGTCATAATAATCGGCTCTTTAAGTTGTAAGTAGAGGTATGTGGAATGGGACGCATACTAAAGCCTGCAACTTAAACGGCTATGAATCTGTGATGTGCCTTACCATATTTGTTGTATTGGTTTTATTCGGATTTCCTGTTTTATGATTATTATGCCATGCCTGTTCATGCCTGCTCTAACCTACCTGCCTCCTGAGTATTTCCTACTTGATATCATTTCTTATATACTTCATTTGTGTTCCAACCCTCCTGTCTTCTGTACTTGACACTTGTGCTCCTCCTGACTCGCCACCTGGCATCCATATTCCTACTCGCCTGGGAGTTTCACTGACTCCCCTGGATTCTCATATCCAGGTTATGGAGCCCGGAGCGTGTGGATTCTCCCCGTTACTGATCAGAGTGGCGCAGCGGTAGCGTGGATCTCCAGCCGACCGTCCAGGGCCACATCCTTCCAGGCCCCCTGTATGCCCCTCGAGTTTCCTCTTAGCAAACTCGTGAGTGCCCTTTTTCTGTTTACTCTTGTACTTTCCCTGTATACCTGTATGTGAGCTCCCTTTTGTACCATTCACATATGTATATCTTTTGTACTCTCGCATTTGCGCATATCTGTGATGTATTATTATTGTAATATTCATCACCTCTGGTGATAACTCTGTAATTGTATATATATATATGTTGGAATGTATAATGCACCATTTGCTTCCGTACTCTGATTCTTGTCTGTACTGATGCTTAGCGTATATACGGGAAGGTACTTCGGACTTACGTATATACGTTGCAGTGACGTCCCCGTATCGCCGGGATCGGGGCGTTACAGATTCCTTCTTCTTCCCCTTGTACTTTGGACAGTCAACCTTCCAGTGCCCAATCTCTTTGCAGAACATGCACTGATTTTTCTTAAGATCCCTGAAGCCCGACCTAGACTTCGATCTTCCTCTCACCTCCTTGCCTTTCCTCGATGAATTCCTGCCTCTTACTTCGAAAGCCTCCGCTGATGAACTAGACCGACCTGAATGTCTCTCATTCTTCCTTGTCTCATAACTCATCAGTGCTGACGACACTTCATCATAAACTAAGGTTTGCCTTCCATTTATGAATGTCATAGTGAATGTCTCATACTCCTCCGGTGGGAGTGAGTTCAGGAGAATAACTGACTTGTCTTCCTCACTTACAGTGACATCCACATTTAGCAAGTCTGTAAGAAGCTTCGTATATCGGTTGATGTGCTCGTTTACTGTGCTTCCCCTCTGCATCCTGAACTGATACAGCTTACTCTTAAGTTGCAACCTAGACTCCACACTCTTTGTCAGGTACTTCTTCTCAAGAGTATTCCACAGTTTCTTCGCTGACGTCTCATGTTGTACAAGATATTTGATGTCTTGTGACAAGCATGAACGTATCAAGCCACATGCCGACCTATTCATCTTCGCCCACTCTTCCTCAGTAGTAGTGGTCTTCTTCCTCTCTAATAGGAGCGTGTCCTCGAGGTTCTGTGCATTCAATGCATCCATGACCTCACACCTCCACATCCCGAAATTATTAGTTCCATTGAACTTGACAACTTCGATCCTTGAGTGATTCATTGTTTTAACGGAAGTAGTTTCTTCTGCCATTGAGGTCTTCCTTTGATTCTCTATTTATGCGGAAGGATAACCAAATTGAAGATAGATCTCTACTCAGATAAAAAAAAGATTTTTACCTGCCTCTTGAAACCCTAGATCGAGTTTCTCACCGGATCTACTCCAAACACTGATTCAACAAGCCCTCCTTGCGTCCTCCTGAGATCGACACACGATCTCCTCGAACACCAATACCTCTGACCTGAGATCGACACACGATCTCCACCTGATCAGATCTGGAGCCCTTCGAATCCTCAGAATCCCAAGCGTAACCTGGAGCTCTGATACCACTTGTTGTGCGCGCAGACAAATCACAACAACGACCAATAGAGAATCCCTAGATCTCCAGCACAATGCAATCACAAGAGAAAACGCACAAATCACAAACACAAAGTTTAACGAGGTTCGGCCAACGTGCCTACGTCCTCGGGGCAATCAATGGAGAGGTTTTACTATTAGGAAGATGAATACAAGTTGCTCTAAGTCTCTTTGAATGCAAGAGAACTTCAGCAAATACAATTTTCGCAGTTATTAAAACCCTAGAAATCCTTTAGGCTTAAATACCTTGTACAACGGATCAGCAGAAAAAACCCAGAACCCGCATGTCGGTCGACCGGGACGGTCGACCGACCTCCCAATTCTCCAATACCGGTCAACCGGGCCGGTCGACCGAAAAAAACCCGAGAGTTTGGGGTTTGACAGTCACGGGCTTCCGGTCGACCGGGACGGTCGACCGAAAAAACCCGAGAGTTGGGTCTTGTCAGTCAGAGCCCTTCGGTCGACCGGGCCGGTCGACCGCTCCAACTCCTGTGCATGTTGTGCACGTCGGTCGACCGGACCGGTCGACCGACCTCTGTCATTTTCTGCTGCTGCTGCTTTTTCCTGCCCGCTATTCCTTTGCCTTTCGTCGTAGACTCCTTAGCAATCTTCAACAGCACCTGACATGAATTCACCTCCTCTACTGTACTCTCTCCTCCAACAATTCTCCTGCTGCAAAATTTCCCCAGCACACCAATATTTGTAGAAACTTTAGCTCACAACAGAGATTCCCTTTCCTTTCATCTCTTTAATTTTTATTTTATTTCTCAATTTCTATCATTTTTCTCACAGTGGGCCTAAATCCACCTCTTCTGCATATTGCATTCCTCTTACGCAATGAATTCTCCTTTATTTTCCTGGTGCAGCATCGAAGCAAGCAGTACAACATTCTAGCTCTCTTTTTCCTCTCTCTCTCTCTCTCTCTCTCTCTCTCGCTCTCGCACTCTCTCTCGCTCTGTGAAAATTCTAGCAACCATGAAAGAGAGCAAGGAGAGTACTGAGCTCCAGTCATGGACTAGGGGCCTCCATCGAGTGCTATGTATGCAGGGAGGAGACGACGACCGAAGCTACGCCAAGAACTCCGAGGCCCCGGCCTCCGCCATCGCCCTCTCCAAGCCCCTCCTCATCGAGGCCATCAGCTCAATGAAGCTCTTCCACAAAGAATCGTCGATAAGGATCGCGGACCTGGGGTGCGCCACAGGGCACAACACACTGTCAACGGTCGGGCTTCTCGTTCAGAGCCTGAGGCAGAGGTACAGGGAAGAGTGTGGCAGTGACAGTGTGCCCGAGTTCGAGGTCTTCTTCTCCGATCTCCCTTCGAACGACTTCAACTCCCTGTTCCGGTCATTGCTGTCGTCCTTCGATGTGGCCAGCAGGCCGTACTACTTCGCTGGCGTGCCGGGCTCCTTCTACGATCGATTGTTCCCGAACGGAAAGCTCCATTTGGCAGTCAGCTTGAGCGCATTGCACTGGCTCTCACGGGTGAGCACAAGATCAACTTTTTCCTCTCCCCTTTTGAGTCGAAGTGTCATCTTTCCAACTTTGTACCACCGGCAAATGCAGCATATAATTGGTGCCTAGTTCACGCTGCTGAATTGATCAGGTACCGGAAGAGGTGCTGGACAAGAAATCGCCGTCCTGGAACAAAGGGCGGGCGTGGATAGACGGGGCGAAGAAGGAAGTGGTGGATGCGTACGCGAGGCAGGCAGAGGAGGACTTGGAGGCCTTCTTGAATGCCGAATGGATGAGATCGTCGAGGGAGGGATGCTCTTCCTACTGATGGCAGGGAGGCCCGGCTCGCAGCAGCAGCAGAACCAGCTCGGGGATCCTGATTCAAGGGCCAAGCACCCCTTCACAAGCTCCATGGATCAAGCTTGGCAAGACTTGCTCAATGAGGTGGGTGGGTGGGTGGTATATTTTTCTATTACTATAAGCACACACATACACAGACAGGGGGCATCTAACTTCAATGTCAAACTTCTCCCTCCCACCTTAAAACCAGCATGACACCACTTCTTGTCCCCATCTCTAGAATCATTTAATGGCAACACTTCTTTTTTGTTTTGGCTCACTAAAGGATGCTACAATTGACTTCATAACTAACTTCCCTCAACTCTATACATTATCCTTTGTATTTTCATTCTATTCATTCATCAGGGTCTGATTGAAGAGGAGACGAGAGATACATTCAACATCCCAGCGTACATGAGGAGCACAGAAGAGGTGAGGAGAGCGTTTGATCACTGCGGCGCGTTCCAGATCACGCGGCTGGAGTTCCAGAGGATCGTCGAGCACCCCAAGGAGAAGCAAGAGGAGTGGATCAGAGATCCTGACTCGTACGGCAGAGCCAAGGCGAACCTGGTTCGCGCCACCCTCAAGCCTATCGTTGAGGCCCATATCGGTCCAATGCTGTCCGAGGAGCTATTCAAGCGGATCGAGAAGAGAGTGTCACAAGACATGACAATGCTTCAAAAGACTTGCTTCTATGGCCTGATTGTTGTGTGTGCTATCAGGAAGTGATCATATGCCAGAATTCAATTTCAAGCAGTGTATGAAACAGAAAAGGCAGTGAATTTGTTTCACAACGGTTGTCTGATTCAGTTCTAGATCTACAGAATCAGAATGCAACTACACTTGTGATAATATTCCATGGGCAACATGCTACTGTTCCTTCAATTTAAGCAGGCTAGACTGGACTGACAGCGACTAAGTGTAAGAAAGAAAATAAGAGAATTGATCCTTTGATATCTAAGGAGAAAAAGTAAATCACTGAAGGAAAACAGATCTATTTCCAGTAAAGTGTGCGACAAAGGTATCAACTCTGTCAAGTACAATGTCCCCCAATTTTTGCATTAAATTTCTGTGCCATGGACAGATGCATTCTCTCTTACCTACCACTAATATGAAATTGAAACTGATACACTCCACGAGAATCACAACATACAAAATATATGCTACTCAATGTAGTTGGCTTTTTTTTCTTTTGGGCTTTTCTTATATATGCCCCTCACATCTTTTCTATTTTTAAAGTTACCCACCAAATAATCATATTTCTAAAATTACCACCTAAATTCTTAAATTTGATAAAAATACCACCACCGTCAACTGCAGTTAAATTTTTTACAATTTTGAAAACAAATTACTAATTTATCCTGACTCCTCTCTCGCTCCCCCGGCCGCCTCTCTCTCTCTCTCCCTCTCTCTCTCTCTCTCTCTCTCTCTCTCTCTCTCTCTCTCTCTCTCTCTCACTAAACCCATCGCCGGCACCGGGGGCGAGCCAGGGAGGAGGCCCTGTGAAGGTGAGAGAAATGCATGATTATTGAACCCATACCCCCATTCTCAACTTCGTATTAATTTTACAGAGCTTTGTTTTCAAGTGTACTGGTTTGTTTGATTAATATATGCATGATTAATTTGTTTGCAAGTAATAATAGACAATCAATGGGTTCATAAAACGAAACACAAGGTCCATGAGTTCATCGCCGGCTCCCTGACCGGCATCGTCAACGGCAGGTGGTTGCAGTCGAGGTGGCAGAGGGTGGATGAAGTATCTGTTGAATTCAAGGCGTGGATGAAGTTGAGCTGCTGCAGATCATAAATATCCTAGCTCTTAACAGTTCAATCATCTGTTGAATTCAAGGCCCCATATCAATTCTGATTTCTAATCAATTGGCAACAAGTCCTGTCAAAAGTGACAGTAGTAATTTCCAGCATGACAAAAGGAAAGGATTACCATGTATATTAACTTTTAATTAAAATCCTTTCTTAAGAATGTTGCTGGGAATGTGTTTGCAAGTATAATGTTACAAAGATCATTGTTAAAGGAAACACCAGTGCTCAGTTTGATAAGGAACTCTAATCAAACAAACCAAAATTTCATTCTTAAAACAAAATAACTGTTCTCAAGCAAGTTAAATCTAGACATGTCCTCATCAAACATCACAATCTTCCTTGGCTGCAGCAATCGCAGCTGTAGCGTACCCTGCAACCACTGACGAACAGAGTTCTAACTTTGTCTTGCCGCCTGTCGATAACACAGACAAAGGGAGAGGTCCACGGTGACCGATCGAGAGAGAGGATGGGTCTGGACCGCAAACTGAGAGAACAAAACGAGCGAGCGAGTGGAGACGAGGTGACAGAAGATGCGAGCAAGCGAAGCCAAGGCAAAAGAAGATTGACACAAGCGAGTAAGAGAAAGAGAAATTTATCTCAAAAAAAAGAGAGATAAATCTGAGCCGAGGAAAATCAGAGGAGAGGAGAGATTTCACAAGTTTTTTAAAAGATACGCGGGGATATTTTTTTTTTTTATGTTTTTTAACCGACAGTACAGATAATTTCAAAATATGAAAAAAAAATCAGAGGTAATTTTAGAAATAAGAAAGATTTGAAGAGTAAATATAAGAAAAACCCTTATTTCATTTTGGAAACGTGACGAAGATCACCCCAGTGACCCATCACTAATCACCCAAATCAATCTCTCGTTAGACAGCTGCAGGATTAACTCTAGAACCTTCTCTTTGGGGAAGAGAGAGAAAAGAGAGAGCTATTACGAGTGGACTGACTTGAATGGTTCCTAGTTAATGTATTTGTGGTACCATTATATTCCTTCAAAGCAGCGGGTTGGAATAAAGAGAAAACTGAGATGCAAAAAAGATGATTTGCAGGAATATGGTCGCAAACTCAAGGAAATCAATGTCAATGTCACGTAGAATATAGTTTTTGGGCACAAGAAAGTAACTTTGGCCGAGGAAAAGAAATTCCTTGGTAATGTTAAATGATTAGACTTAGATGGCTGAAACCAATCCAGCCATGCAGGCCCCAGTGGGGACAAGGCATCTCAACAACGTGATGGTTAGCTGTGGTGAGTAGCCATCATCAACATCGTCCTTTCTTTTTGGGATACTTGATGCGATGCAAAGATTTGATAGACCAATAGAAAGTTTGGCCACACCATTTTGAAAACAGGCAGTACTGAGAAAAGATCACCCATCAAATACAAGATTTGATGTTGACGTAACTGTTAACTTCTCCACTGTATATGAAATTTCTTTTGCTCACTCATCCGGTGCGAAAATAATTTCAGTACTTGAAATTTTATTAAGACTGACAATACGGTAGCCAAGAATATGTTTTATCAACTATTCTCGAGTTTTCCTAGCAAAAACGAAAAACTTTTCGAATGTTACTTGCGAACTTTAATAACTTGCATGGGGTTTAAACCGTTGGAGATGCTTATGTACTGGGCAATGCCACATGGGGGCAATCAAGGGTAGTTGACCCAATTGAATTTGCAAATTTTCTTATACATATATGAGTTACACTTTCCCCTTCCATCTAATTTTTCTAATTTTTCTATAAAGGCAAAAACATGATCTATAATTATATAATTAGTAATAAGAGTTAGGGTAAATCATAAAAAATCCCTTTCTGCGATCATGGTGTTGTAAAAATACCCCCTATACTGTAAAAATTTACAGAAAATTCCTATATACTATCAAATTCAGTAGAAATACCCTTGCAGTAAAATTTTTTTTGTGATTTCCACCAAATCTAAGATAATATACTGGAATTTTTTACCATATTTTAGCTAGCTCAAGTGTATTTTTCGCTAATTCAATAGAACGAAAGAATTTAAATCAAATCGTACAATAATACAACTATTTTTTTTCCCCTTAATTTGATAGTACAGAAGGGTTTTCTACTCATTTGAATCCATTTCAATCGGAGAAGAGTTTTTACAAAATCAATGACTTTTTATAATTTCCCTTAGAAATTGACATAAAGAATAGTATTCAAAATTTTAAATGAACCGTATTGGCAACTAATTGTGGGGATATATTTAATTAACACTCGCAATCCAATGGTTTTGAATTAAAGTTAAAAATATTCATTTAATCTCATTTTTCCATTCTTTCTTAATTATTACAGAAATAACTACTCCTATATTTCTCACTTTTTTCTTGTAGAGTTGTTGAGTTTGGTCTTTTCATATTCCCCTCCCCCCCCCCCCCCCCCCCCCCCCCCCTAGTTTGTGTGCGAAAACTAAGCAATTTGTTCAAAGTTTTTGTGGTAGGCTACATGAACCAAAAGAGAATTACTTCAGATCGGACACATAAATCAGCTTTCTCCACTCATTCATATCGAGCAATATACTTCATTAAGCCCTTTAGCCTCTATATCTTGTCGTATCACCTCCATCTATGTTTTCTTTGGTCTCCCCTGCGCTCTTTTAACTTGCCCTAATTTGATACGCTCTACTTGTCAGACTGGTGCATCTATAAGTTTATGTCGCATACGATCAAACTATCGTAAGCGATTTTCTCTCATCTTCTCTTTTATAGGGGCTATGCCTATTCTAGTACGATATTCTCATTTCTCACCTTATCTCTCCCTCTGACCACACATTCAATTTATTATATTTTATAAATAATGGATTTAGTTCTGTTGCTCCTCCGAAAATTTTCTGGCTCACTTCACTAATTAGGATTATAGGCTTTGAAGAGTGGCATCCCAGTTTCATGTTGATGCTGCAGTCAATTATTGTTGGCATTGGATCAGTGGAGGAGAGATAGTGGCAAGGGGAGAAGAGAGCTGATTCTGGCTGTGGGGACCC